>JAGFNQ010008495.1:0-76824 GCA_024364735.1 Boesenbergia rotunda
AGCCCTGACAAAGGACCGTCAGGCAAAAGTCCAACCAAAGGAACGGTTGGCATCAGGTAAAACTCTCCCGAGAGGAGTAGGTCAGGACGCGTTCCCCGTCGAGGGAACAGTAGGCGTCGGTTCGACCTAGGACTCCATTTTGCAGACCAAAGTCAGAACCAAGACAGCTAAGGCTGTATAAAATAAATAATTAATTGTGTTATTGTGTTTTGGACTAACCCTGGATGCAGGACCGAAGGAACGTGTGTCTGCAACTCAGAGAGCCTCAAAGGAGTGAGGCAGCAGCTGAGTAAGGTGCCCTGAGTGTCCAGGGCGCCCTCAAGGTGAACCAGAACCAAGCGAAGTAAAAAGAGCTTCGGCTGCTTACTGGGCAAGGCGCCCTCAGCAGCGAAGGCGCCCTCGTCAGCGAAGGCACCCTCAGCAACCAGGGCGCCTCCAAGCCCAAGACTGTGAAGCCAGCTTTATCCACAGCCGAGAATTCTGCGCGGAAGAAGTCAGCCAAGGCGCCCTCTGCGACCAGGGCGCCCCAGAGGTCAAACCTCATCCCTATTGCGGTGGGATAACGCTTGACCGAGCGAAGCGCGGATCTGCTGACACGTGGCAGGGCGCCCCTGACGTCCAGGGCGCCCTAGGGGCTATAAATAGCACCCCTCGACCACAAGCTTGAAAATCAACTTCATACCAAAGCTTCCATACTCTTCTGTGCTCGCCCCTTGTTCCAGAAAGTGCCCAACTCGAGCGACGACGTCCTGCTGCTCCGGAAAGTCAACCTACAACCGGACGTCGGTAACAGAAGAAATTTCTTTTAAAAGTTTATAGTGCTATACTTGTAAATCTCTTTCTGTAAACTGATTTTGCGTTCATATAGAATTGCCCAAAGTAAACGATCGTGGGCCTTGGAGTAGGAGTCGACCTAGGCTCCGAACCAAGTAAAAAATACTGTGTTCGCGTGGTTTGTTTATTTCTGCTGTGCAAATTACTCTCTCCATAAATTCGAAAAGTTTGTCGATCCAACAAGTGGTATCAGAGCGGGGAAGCTCAAATTTGGTGCAACCACCAATTTGAGAGTTTTTCGGATTTACAAAATTTTTAATCTTATTTCCTTTCTTTCTAGTTAATCAACACAACTCGATATTTTTTCCGCCTTTTTCAATTTTGAATTCTCATTTTTTCACCATAAGTTAGAATTGTTAAAATAATCAATTTTTGAAAATTTGTCATAAACTTTTTTATTATTATTTTAATATTATTTTTTTCTCGAAAATCATGCTACCTTAATCTGAGCAAATTTTCTCCCAAAACATTAAAGACTTACTTTTTATCATTAATCAAAATTGATAAAGTAACATTTTCAAAAAAAAAATTTGACTTAATTTTTTATTATTATTCTGCCTCGAAATTCGTGCAATATTTTTTTTGGCTATTTTTTTTCTTCTCCCGCACTACTAATCCAAGACCAAGTCTTGGTACATTCTGTTATTTCTTTTCTGTACGAGGTTAAACTAAATGGCCAACCAAGAGTGGAACAGTGCCCGACTGTAACGCCCCGAAATTTCCTATTTGAAATATTAGGAAATATTATGAATTCATAAATATGAAATATTATGAATTCATAAATACGAAATATTATGGAATTCATGAAGTAGTATCATGAAATATTATGAAATATTATGAATTCATAAATATGAAATATTATGGAATTCATGAAATAGTATCATGAAATATTATGAAATATTATGAATTCATAAATATGAAATATTATGGAATTCATGAAATAGTATCATGAAATATTAGGAAATATTATGAATTCATAAATATGAAATATTATGGAATTCATGAAATAGTATCATGAAATATTATGAAATATTATGAATTCATAAATATGAAATATTATGGAATTCATGAAATAGTATCATGAAATATTATGAAATATTATGAATTCATAAATATGAAATATTATGGAATTCATGAAATATTATCATGAAATATCATGAATTCATAAATATGAAATATTATGGAATTCATGAAATATTATCATGAAATATTATGAAATATATGAATTCATGGAATATAATTAATATTATGAAATTTCATGATGGGCTTGGCTTAATGGGCTTGGATTGGTGCAAAATGTGATAAAAAGAAAATATAGAAGGGAGGAAGCAGGGATTGAACCTTGAACCTCCTAGTTGCACTAGCAATGTCTTAACCATTGCACCAAGCCCTGTTTCTTGTTAGAGAATAAGGAACATGCTTGTTAAGTGGGTAAGAGTGAAGAGACATGTCTTTTCATGGGAAAAGTATAAATATGGGAAGTTGGAGTAACTTCCTTTTTCTTCTCTTCTTCTTCTTCCTTCTCCACCGAAACCATCTTCTTCTTCTTCTCTTCTTCCATTTTCGAATCCAACCTCCTAGGGTTCTAACTCTAGGGCAATTACAAGGAGGAAAGCCAAGTGTCTTTACCTTCTACCAAGACCAAGGAGTCTTAGAGAAAAAGTTGGAAGAAAAAGGTTTTCACATACCCTTCAAGTGTAGGGTACCCTACGGTTTAAAGAAATTCCAGCGCAAGGATGTAAGTATCCCCTCGCCTGCAGTATAATGGTTATGTGTGATCCTTGTTATTTTTCTTGTACAAAATTTAGGGCTTTTCACCTTTGAAAGTTTCGGCCCCCTCTTGAAGGGAGGCCTTGGTCACTTTTTATTACATGGAAAGATTCCTTGAAATTTAGGGTATGCTTATATGTTGTTTCCCTTCATGTTGTAATACCAAAAATTGGGATTTTGCACCCTTATAAGTTTCGGCCATGCATGATAGGAATTAGGGTTTGGGGATTTTATGATTTTTCTATAATGAATTCATGCTTAGGAATGTAGATCAAGTGTTTGAATATATGTTTGTATGAATATTTGATACTCCTACCCTATGAAACTAGGGTTAGGGTTTAGATGGGTTTCGGCCAAGACCTAGGAATTTGGGTTAGTGAGGATTGAATTATCACATAATGTATCCATGCTTAGTATATTGTATGATAGTGTATACAAGGTGTTGTATAGATGGTTGTGTGAATATTTCATTGCCAAAAATTGAACTTGCCCTATCATAGGACTTTCGGCCAAGGCATAGACTTTAGGGTTTGTGAAAATTAATTATCCTATGATATATGTTTATGGTTGGGGATAATCATATGTATATGTATGTGGTGTTAAATGGAAGGGTTGATATGTAAACCTTAAATTGTTAGCATGCTATGATATGTTTATGTATGAGGTGTTTGAATAAATGTATGTGTGAATGATTAATGCAAAAGTCCTGATATTTCCCTACTCTTGATGTTTCGGCCAACCCACTAGGACTAGGGTTTGTAAAGGTCAAACTACCCTATGATATATGTTTATGGTTGGGGATGATCATATGTGTATGTATGTGGTGTTAAATGGAATGGTTGATAAGGAAACCTTAATTGTTAGCATGCTTTGATATGTTTATGTATGAGGTGTTTAAATGAGATGTCTGATTGAAATCTTAATTGATAGCTTGCTACCACTTCCTACGATATGAGTATGACCTATGTGACCAAAGCTTGTCAGGTCTAAGGTAGGTTAAGTGGTTGAAATATGATGCATGATGAAGTATGTATGAACATGTATGGAATATGATATATGTATGAACAAGTATGAAATATGATGTATGTATAAACATGTATGAAATATGATGCATGTATGAACAAGTATGAAATATGATGTATGTATGGACATGCATGAAATATGATGTATGTATGAGCATGCCTTATAGCCCATGGGGCACACTTATGAAATTGCATGTGATATGTTAAAATGCTTGAAGGGATACTCAAATAGTATGGGATCAAGAGCACCCGAATGTGTGGTGTGTCCCTAGGGGATCAAGAGCACCCTTGAAGAGTGGTGTGTCCCATAAGAGTAAATATGGAGTATTCCTTAGCATATATGTAACAGCATGATAAGTATTTTACTTTTAAGTTGTGTACCCGACTCGGAAGGGGGTCGTTAAACAAATCCGGGGTGCATGTTAACGTGGCTCCGGTAGGACGGAAGGGTCCTGCTCTAATGACTTGGTGGCTCGCTACCCCAATTCATTAGGGAACGCGCAATAGTTCCGCGCGATAGTTGGTACACAATAGGGCCCAATATGATATGGATGTATTTTTAAGTAATACCATTATGGAAATGTTTTGAAAACATTCTTTGAAAATATTTGTAATATGTGAAGAGTATGCTTGAAGTACTTGATACTGCATGTTAGAAACTTGGATGTTTAACATGCTTTGATGAACTCATTATGTGTACATGTTATGTTCTTTCGTACGGATTTTGCGAGTAGGACAGGATCCTTACTAAGCATTTATGCTTACTAGTTTATGTGTTGTCTTATGCTGCAGATAACACTTAAATGGAAGGAAGAGACAGGAGGCTGAAGATGTGTGGGGTGGTGGCTCGGGAAAGAATGATCCTATATCTACTTAATGTGTCTATGTTTATGTTCCCTGACAATAAGTGTTGGTGATTAAGATGGACCTAGCATGACAATGTTTACCTTTAGAAGTCTTTTATATTTGATTATGTTATGAGTTACATTACTGGTGAATTTATCATGTTGTAGAATGACTTTGATAGTTAAACAAGCATGCTTAGTCCTTAACCCTTGCTTTATTGTTTTAATGTCATGCTAGAAGATAGAAAAAAAAATATTACTATATGATTGAATGTACGTAACCCCGCCCCGAGAGTAGATATAAGGGCGGGCGTTACACCGACCACCACTATTCTCTGGCGACAACTTCAAGTTTTGGAGATGTCAAATGGAGTCCCTTCTGAAGGCCCACATAGACTTATGGCGGGTCATCCAAACGGGATTCTCTTTTCCCGTAGAAGATGAGTCATCAATCGAGTGGGATAAACTGGATGAACACACCCTCAATCAAATCGAGACCGATGCAAGGGCAACAGCAATCCTACAATGTGGCCTAACCAAGGAGCAACTCGAGCTAGTAGGTCCATGCAGATGTGCTAGAGAAATCTGGGAAAAATTGGTAAACCTTCATCAAGAGATCTCAGATGAAGAAGAAGATCAGGTAAATTATCTTGCCCTTTCAGTCCAAGCACAAACAACCGAGTCAGAGTCTGAACCTGAATCCAAAATCGATCTAGAATTAGATGACGAATTGACTGAGACGGTAACCGATTTCGAATTCTTTTCAAATTTAGAATTAAATAATCAAACAGATACTATAATGGTCGAGGAAGGTGTAAATTTTATTTCAGGGAAAACTCTTAAAGAACCACCAAAGAAGGAGATTCAACCAGTACCCGAGTCTGACTCAGACACAGAATCAGAAGATGAGCCTAGATCCGAGGCGGCAAGAATCAAGGGGGAGATTCCCAATAAAGAACCAAAAGGCAAAAGTGTAAATTCAAATTTTAATCATGTAATCTGTTACACATGCAGGGAGAGAGGGCACTACCAAAATCAGTGCCCTACTCGTAAGACTCGGTCTACACCACCGGTGACAAAGGAATCAGTTCCAAAAGCACGAAAGAACAAAAGTCGCATTCAATGCTTCAAGTGCCAGGAGTTCGGGCATTACAAAAGTGAATGCACAGATAAAAGAGCTACCAAGAATGCCGAACAAACAATCAACAAAGGTAAATTTACAGTATTTGAAAATCCGTTATTTACCTTGAATAATGTGATTGATTCATGTAACTTAATTAAAACAAATTTCAGAAAATTGAAACAAGAAAATGAAACCCTAAAACATAAGGTCAATAAGTTAGAAAATTTAATTCATAATCTTGCTAATTTCGAAAATCCGGAGTATTACTCCAATTGTGACCTTACTTAGACAATTGTTTATTTTAATTATGTGTTTTATTTTTTTTGCTTAGAATTAGGATTGGGACTAAATCAGTTAATTGAAAATTGAACAACATAGTATTCGGTGGAGGTGAGATGATAGTACGTTAGGGAAGCCAATTTGGCGGAACTAGCCGAAGCTACCGATCCAAGACCCAAATTAGTTAGACCAGAAATTTTTCAAAGAATAATTTTGAAAATGAAATTTCATTAAAAGGCTTTGTCAAGGAAAGGGTGGATGATCCCATAAGGCTACGACCAAAGAAGGCCTAGTGCCTCGCCAAGACCTGGAAGCCAATTTTTGAAATTCAAATTCAAATTAATTTTTGTTAAATTCGAATCTAACACAAATTTTCAGGTAATTTTAAATTCAAATATCTCTTTTCAAAATAAATTTAAAGTGTTTTTAAAAAAATTAATTTAACTTTTTAAAATTATTCATGGTCTTTTCAAAATAAATCTTCTACTAAAACATGTCTCACAAAAACCCTTAAGGTTAACATGCTTGATCATGTAGAACTGGGTGAGACATCTAGGACCTAAATGCATAACTCACTACCCTTTCAAATAAAATATACTTTCAAAAGTTATTCAAAATTGTCTCTATTTGTCAAATTAATTCAGTTTACTGTGCCTACTTTTTCGTCCCTTTATTATTGAATTTCATGATAAACTCATTTTAAATAGAATCTAAGTTTTTTTTGTTAATCAAACATAGTCAACTGGTTAAAACTTGGGCAACACAGACAACCTTAGTCAACATAGTCAAACCTGGTTAACACTGAAATCCCTTAAGGAATTTAGATAAAAGTTAGACTGTGTCGGATACAAGGGGAGTTTTCTTTTAATATTTAAAAAAAAATTAGATTTTTTTCAAAAACCTTATGCTCTAAAATTTAGTAACATCTCAAAATAAGGTTTTCAAAAATTTGATTCAAAAACCTTGTATATTACTCTTTAAATTATTATCATCATGATTTTTGAAAACTGTGCTATCATTTCAAGTCGTGTTTTCAAAAATTATCTTCTTAAAAATTATCATACTTTAAAAGTTATTCTTTTGATTTTGGTAAACCCTAAAGACATAGAGGAAGGTCCACTACTTCATGATCTACAAGGACTCCAAGGAAGTGTCAAATTTAGGGGGAGTCTAAATCGAAAGAAATTAATTCTAACTATTTGTTTAAATTATTAATTCTTATAATTTGAGTCAAACCTTATGACTCAGAGGAAGATTGCTTGTAGTCAACAAGCTTCCTAGGACTGGGTCAAGCTCAGGGGGAGATTAAATTAAAAGAATTATTAAACTGACAAATAATTTTTCAAATTATATGTTTTCATGCACTGCACTTTTTAAATCCTATTGAAAACATAAATAAATATTCTTTCAAAATAAAAGTACTTATAATTTTGCTTATATTCTTTTTGCCTATATTTTTCAAAAATGCATAATATTTTTCAAAAGTACTTATATTTTTCAAAATATGCAGAACATCTTTCAAAAGTACTACTATTTTTCAAAATGCATAATATTTTTCAAAAGTACTTATATTTTTCAAAATATGCAGAACATCTTTCAAAAGTACTACTATTTTTCAAAAGTACTATTACATTCCAAGGTACTAATGTTTACAAAGTACGAATTTTTTTTCGATTTCAAAAGTGGAATTTAAACTTTTTTGCTATGCTTTCAAGAATTATACTAAGTTTTTTTAAAACTCATAAGGCTCTGATACACAAACTTTCTCTTAAAACTTATTTTAAAGTATATTTCTTTATTGATATATATATAGCCAAGGGGGAGAGCAAGAAATAGAGAAAGGAATTTTTTTTTCTCCTTTTCAAAAAGAAAAATTCTAAGTGTGTTAAATTTTTTAAGTACATGTTTTTCCTAAGTAAAATTTTTTTCTTAGTAAACAAAATTTGTCTGAGCAAAAACTTTTAAATATTGGCAAATGTTCCTAAGTAAAATTTTTTGGTGAAAAACTTGTCTAGAAAATTCTTAAAGATTTTGTTGTATTTCCAAGTATATTCTTCTAAGTGTGCAAATTCTTTTAAAACAAAATTTTCCCAATTCTCAAAGTTGAAACTTTTTAGGGAAATTTGGATTCAAAATTTTGCCTAAGTAATTTTTTTTAGCTTTTCACAAAATTTAGGTTTCTTTTACTATTTTTTTGAAACACCTTGTCAAAAACTTATTTTTGGTAAAACTCAAACCTCCCTATTAGTTACCTTGTTCACCCATGTTTTTTTTGATATATGTCAAAGGGGAAGGAAAGGTCAAAGTTAAGTATTATAACACAAGTACTCAGGGTTTTAAGGGGAGTATAAGAAATAAAGGTTTTTTTATGAGAAATAAAAGTTTTTTTTAACTCTTACCTTGTGTTAGTAAATGTTATAAAGTTTTTACTTAACATTGAATTGTGTTTTTTAACTCTTACCTTGTGTTAGTAAATGTTATAAAGTTTTTACTTAACATTGAATTGTGTAAAATTGCTATACTTCATTTTTACATTATGTTCTTAACAGTTATAAAGTTTTTTACTTAACTTTGAATTGTGTTGCCTTAATCAAAAAGGGGGAGATTGTTGGTGCAGGAAGCACCATATCGAACCTGGTTTTGATATTGGCAAAGGATTCAAAGTTAAGTTTATTTGTGATCTAACGTTGTTCACTGAGTGTGCAGAAAAAGCCTTAGCGAAGGACTGCTAGGCACCTGGAGAAGGACTGCCAGTATCCAAGCCCTAGCGAAGGACTGCTAGGCACCTGGCGAAGGACTGCCAGTATCAAAGCCCTAGCGAAGGACTGCTAGGCACCTGGCGAAGGACTGCCAGTATCCAAGCCCTAGCGAAGGACTGCTAGGCACCTGGCGAAGGACTGCCAGTATCCAAGCCCTAGCGAAGGACTGCTAGGCACCTGGCGAAGGACTGCCAGTATCCAAGCCCTAGCGAAGGACTGCTAGGCACCTGGCGAAGGACTGCCAGCAACCAAGCCCTAGCGAAGGACTGCTAGGCAACTGGCGAAGGACTGCCAGTATCAAAGCCCTAGCGAAGGAATGCTAGGCACCGGG
The DNA here is from genome assembly GCA_024364735.1 of Boesenbergia rotunda. Taxonomy (NCBI): domain Eukaryota; kingdom Viridiplantae; phylum Streptophyta; class Magnoliopsida; order Zingiberales; family Zingiberaceae; genus Boesenbergia; species Boesenbergia rotunda. Next base: position 8,964 of record JAGFNQ010008495.1, read on the forward strand.
CGAAGGACAGCTCAGCATCCAAGCCCTGACAAAGGACCGTCAGGCAAAAGTCCAACCAAAGGAACGGTTGGCATCAGGTAAAACTCTCCCGAGAGGAGTAGGTGAGGACGCGTTCCCCGTCGAGGGAACAGTAGGCGTCGGTTCGACCTAGGACTCCATTTTGGAGACCAAAGTCAGAACCAAGACAGCTAAGGCTGTATAAAATAAATAATTAATTGTGTTATTGTGTTTTGGACTAACCCTGGATGCAGGACCGAAGGAACGTGTGTCTGCAACTCAGATAGCCTCAAAGGAGTGAGGCAGCAGCTGAGTAAGGCGCCCTGAGTGTCCAGGGCGCCCTCAAGGTGAACCAGAACCAAGCAAACTAAAAAGAGCTTCGGCTGCTTACTGGGCAAGGCGCCCTCAGCAGCGAAGGCGCCCTCGTTAGCGAAGGCGCCCTCAGCAGCCAGGGCGCCTCCAAGCCCAAGACTGCGAAGCCAGCTTTATCCATAGCCGAGAATTCTGCGCGGAAGAAGTCAGCCAAGGCGCCCTCTGCGACCAGGGCGCCCCAGAGGTCAAACCTCATCCCTATTGCGGTGGGATAACGCTTGACCGAGCGAAGCGCGGATCTGCTGACACGTGGCAGGGCGCCCTAGGGGCTATAAATAGCACCCCTCGACCACAAGCTTGAAAATCAACTTCATACCAAAGCTTCCATACTCTTCTGTGCTCGCGCCTTGTTCCAGAAAGTGCCCAACTCGAGCGACGACGTCCTGCTGCTCCGAAAAGTCAACCTACAACCGGACGTCGGTAACAGAAGAAATTTCTTTTAAAAGTTTATAGTGCTATACTTGTAAATCTCTTTCTGTAAACTGATTTTGCGTTCATATAGAATTGCCCAAAGTAAACGATCGTGGGCCTTGGAGTAGGAGTCGACCTAGGCTCCGAACCAAGTAAAAAATACTGTGTTCGCGTGGTTTGTTTATTTCCGCTGTGCAAATTACCCTCTCCATAAATTCGAAAAGTTTGTCGATCCAACAAGTGGTATCAGAGCGGGGAAGCTCAAATTTGGTGCAACCACCAATTTAATCTAGCAAACCAATTTTGGGCAGAAGCAATTAGTACAGCCTGTTATATCCAAAATAGGGTGTTAATTAACAAGCGACACAACAAAACCCCCTATGAATTGTACTACCATAGACTACCAAATTTACATTACCTAAGGGTCTTTGGGTGCAAAGTCCATATCCTAAACACCAAAGACTATTTAGGAAAATTTCAATCCAAGTCAAACCTAGGTATCTTCCTAGGATATTCAACCACAAGTAGAGCCTATAGAGCTTACAACAAACAAACTAAGAAAATTGAAGAAACAACAAACTTAATTTTTGATGAAGAAATCAATTCAACATCTAATAATCCATACCCAACTTCATCAAACTCTGACCAAGAAAATAATGAACAAACTATTGAACAATTAATTGAACGCCTAAATGAACTAACTATTGAACCAACTAATGAATCAACTGAACCAAGAATCGAACCAACAAATCAACCAGTCGAAACAAATAGTGAACCAAACCGACCAGCCGGACCTGAGGCTGAACCAAGCACTAGAAGAACAAAGAAACCCAGACTTAGTCACCCAACCGATCAAATTGTGGGTGATCCAACTCTAGGAGTCAGGACTAGGTCCTCCTATAGAAACCTCAGTCAAATAGCTATGATATCAAAAATAGAACCCAAAACTATAGATGAAGCCCTACCTGACCCTGATTGGATCATAGCTATGCAAGAAGAATTAGCCCAATTTGAGAGGAACCAAGTCTGGGAACTAGTGCCTAAACCTGAAGGTAAATCCATTATAGATACTAAGTGGGTCTTTAGGAACAAGCTAAATGATCAAGGAGAAATAGTCAGAAATAAAGCCCGCTTAGTAGCTAAGGGATTCAGCCAAGTAGAGGGACTAGACTATGATGAAACATATGTCCCAGTAGCTAGACTTGAGTCCATTAGAATGTTATTGGCCTTTGCATCCCATAAAGGATTCAAGTTATATCAAATGGATGTAAAGTCAGCCTTTTTAAATGGATTTATTAAAGAAGAAGTTTATGTAGGGCAACCCCCCGGGTTTGAGGACTTAGACAAACCTAACCACGTCTACAAACTAACTAAAGCCCTATATGGATTAAAACAAGCACCTAGGGCTTGGTATGAAAGACTATCAACTTACTTAACTACTAAAGAATTTAAACAAGGCCAAATTGACTCAACCCTATTCATTAAAACCTTAGGAAAAGATATATTTATTGCCCAAATTTACGTAGATGACATAATCTTTGGATCCACCAACACCAACTTTCTAAAAGAATTTGTCAAGATAATGGAAGATGAATTTGAAATGAGCTTAGTTGGTGAGCTTACATTTTTCCTAGGACTACAAATCAAACAAACTAGGGATGGTAACTATGTTCATCAATTCAAATATGCTAAAGAATTAATAAAAAAATTTAAAATGGATAACTCTAAAAGCATAAGTACCCCCATGGCCACTAATGTAAAAATAGATAGTGACCCTGATGGTAAACCAGTGGATCCTAAACTCTATAGGAGTATGATAGGTATCCTACTGTACCTTATAGCCAGCAGACCTGATATTCTTTTTGCTGTAGGGATGTGTGCTAGATACCAAACTTGTGCTAAGGAAACGCACTTAGCATCCCTAAAAAGAATTTTAAGATATGTAAAGGGCACCCTAAATGTAGGGATTTGGTATCCTAGAATCTCAACTTTTGATTTAACAGGATACACAGATTCTGACTATGCAGGCTGTAAGTTAGATAGAAAGAGCACAAGTGGAAGCTGCCAACTGTTAGGTCAGAGTCTAGTTAGTTGGTGCAGCAGAAAACAACACTGTGTAGCTCTATCCACAACTGAAGCTGAGTATATGGCATTAGGAGAATGTGTGGCTCAACTTTTATGGATGATGCACACACTTAAGGACTTTCAGCTCAACTACACCCAAACTCAAGTATTTATTGACAATATAAGTTCAATTAATTTAACTAAGAACCCAATCCAACACTCCAGAACCAAACATATAGAAGTCAAACATCATTTTGTAAGAGACCATGTAACCAGGGGTGAAATAGTACTCAAGTATATTGACTCTAAATCCAACCTAGCTGATATATTCACAAAGCCCTTATCTGAGTCTGAGTTCAGCTCACTAAGAAGGCAGTTAGGATTGTGCTCTGTAGAATAGAGAAACTCAATTTTTTTGCTCTACCTTTTTTAAAATTGTTTCTAAAAATAGAATTTGAAAAATTGCTTTACTTAATTTTAAAATCAGTTTTTTTTCACTTTCGACTTAGTTTTATTTAAAAACTACCCCCTTTCAAAACTAGGGATTTTTCGAAAATGGACTTAGGCTAGGCCCTAACCCTAGAACTGCATGCACCTATAGACTTAGAAGCCAGCATCTCACAAGCACCTTAGGGTACTTATGATTGATAACCTAGAAAGGGTTGAGATGCTGAGGTCTTTACCTTAATTCAAGATGCTTTAAGTCAGTGCATCTGCAGTAATTGGGGCACTAAATACAACTTATACAGCAATCAAGTTAAGTGTCAAGCTTAGAAAATCCAACTTGAACAGAAACACTTAACTTGACTAACCCTAGCAAAAACTACTGTATATAACAGTTAGTAAGTAGCTAATTGGGTTAGACAGGTCCCTACAGACAAAAATTGATTGATCTAGTGTAAATCAAACTGGTTCAGTACAGCAAATTATTATTTATTTTAATTCATGCTATATTTATCTGTTTTGATATATGGTAAAGTGGGAGATAGAGATAGGAAAGAGAAAAATTATTTTTTTCTAAATTTTTCCTTTATTCAAAAAGTTTCAAAATTCTTTACTTAAAGCTTTCAAAATTTTGCTAAGTACTCTAGCCTCAAAATTCTTTACTTAAAGCTTTCAAAACAATGCAAAGTACTCTAGCTTCAAAATGTCTGTTTCAAGCCTTCAAATTTAGCAAAGTACTCTAGCCTTTCAAAAGGTTTCTACTTAAGCTTGTCAAAATACTTAAAGCTTTCAAATTTTGCAAAGTACTCTAGCTTCAAAATTTTTGCTTCAAGCTTTCAAATTTTGCAAAGTACTCTAGCCTTTCAAAAGGTTTCTACTTAAGCTTGTCAAAATTATTTTGACTCTAAAGCTAAAGTTTTTCAAAATTGTTAAGTACTAAAGTGTCTCAAACCCTACTAAGTACTTAAGCTTGTTATATCCTACCGAGTATTTAAGCTAACATTTTGAGTACTGTAAAACTTAAGACTTTAAACTCAAATTATGCTATGTATTTTTATGTTACTTCTAAGTACCTAAAACTTAAGCACAAGTAAAGTTTTTAACCCCACGAATTTTTGAAAAACATAGGGGGAGATTCCTTCCAGGGGGAGGGAACAAAAGTTAAAACTTTTTCATGTCTTGCTTAAACTTAACTTTTTGAACTAGGGTTGCCATAAATCAAAAAGGGGGAGATTGTTGGTGCAGAATGCACCCAAGTCAAACCTGTGTTTTGATAATTGCAACATAGGTCAAAAGTTAAGTCCTTCTTGTTTTCTAACAAGTTAATCTAGTGTGCAGTGAAAGCCCTAGCGAAGGACTGCTAGGCACTGGCGAAGGAATGCTAGGGCAAAAAGCCCTAGCAAAAGGACTGCTAGGCACTGGCGAAGGAATGCCAGAGTCAAAAGACCTAGCGAAGGACTGCTAGGCACCGGGCGAAGGACAGCTCGGCATCCAAGCCCTGACAAAGGACCGTCAGGCAAAAGTCCAACCAAGGGAGCGGTTGACATCAGGTAAATTCTCCCGAGAGGAGTAGGTGAGGACGCGTTCCCCGTCGAGGGAACAGTAGGCGTCGGTTTGACCTAGGACTCCATTTTGGAGACCAAAGTCAGAACCAAGACAGCTAAGGCTGTATAAAATAAATAATTAATTGTGTTATTGTGTTTTGGACTAACCCTGGATGCAGGACCGAAGGAACGTGTGTCTGCAACTCAGAGAGCCTCAAAGGAGTGAGGCAGCAGTTGAGTAAGGCGCCCTGAGTGTCCAGGGCGCCCTCAAGGTGAACCAAAACCAAGCGAAGCAAAAAGGGCTTCAGCTGCTTACTGGGCAAGGCGCCCTCAGCAGCGAAGGCGCCCTCGTCAGCGAAGGCGCCCTCAGCAGCCAAGGCGCCTCCAGCCCAAGACTGCGAAGCTCCAGCCTTATCCACAGACGAGATTTCTGCGCGGAAGAAGTCAGCCAAGGCACCCTCTACGACCAAGGCGCCCCCGTGGTCAAACTTAATCCCTGTTCGAGAGGGATAGAAGTTGACCGAGCAATCTGCGGATTGCCTGACACGTGGCAGGGCGCCCCCGACGTCCACGGCGCCCTAGGTGCTATAAATAGCACCCCTCGACTCCAAGCTTCAAATCAACTTCATACAAAAGCTTCCATACTCTTCTGTGCTCACGCCTTGTTCCAGAAACTGCCCAACTCGAGCGACGACGTCCTGCTGCTCCGGAAAGTCAACCTACAACCGGACGTCGGTAACAGAAGAAATTTCGTTTAAAAGTTTATAGTGCTATACTTGTAAATCTCTTTCTGTAAACTGATTTTGCGTTCATATAGAATTGCCCAAAGTAAACGATCAACGATCGTGGGCCTTGGAGTAGGAGTCGACCTAGGCAAATTACTCTCTCCATAAATTCGAAAAGTTTTGTCGATATTCACCCCCCCCTCTATCGACTCTATCGATCCAACAGCTAACTGGGTTAGACAGGACCCGAAAGAGAAAATTTAAATTGACTTGATCTAGTTTAGATATAGAATTGGTTCAGTACATCACCTTACTTATGGTTCAGTACAGCACCTTACTTTTATGATTCAGTACATCACCTTACTTTTATGATTCAGTACACCACCTTACTCTTATTACTCAGTTTTTTTGCTATATTTTTTTTTGATATATGGCAAAGGGGGAGAGATTGGAAAGGAAAGAAGGTTTCAAAATTTAAATTAAATTTTTTCAAAACTTTTAACTCCTTTCTCAAAAAGCAAAGTTCTCTAAGTATCTAAGTTCTTTTTCAAAGTTAATTTTTTATTTTCAAAAATATTCTAAGTACTTATTCTAAAATATTTTTCTGGAAAATTTTTTCTAAGTTATAAATTTAAATTTTTGCTTGAAATTTTTTTTTCAAAATATTAAAACTGTTTGAAAATTTTCTGAGTAAAGAAAAATAATTCAAAAGCAGGTTAGAAAATTTTTCTAAAGTCTAAAAACTAAGTGTTTTGAAAATTCTTCTAAGTACTTAACTCAAAAGTGTTTTCGAAACTATTTTTAAGTACTCACTCTAAAATTGCTCTGGTAGATAATTTTCTAAGTGTCAACTTCAAAAATCTTTTGAAAATTTTCTAAGTGCTAAAGCTAAATGTGTCAAAAAATTTTTTAAGTGTCCAACTCAAAATATTTTCTAACTCAAAAATCCCGTGTTGAAATTTTTTCTAAGTATTGAAAACCTGAAAAACTCTTTAAATTTAGAATCAAAGACTTAGTAACTTTTTCAAAAACCCCACGAACTTTTGAAAAACTCAGGGGGAGATTTCTTCCTGGGGGAGGAAATTAGATCTAGTACATTACCTATTTTCTGTATGTTTGACTTAACTTTTTGAACCGGGTTGCCATAAATCAAAAAGGGGGAGATTGTTGGTGAAGGCAATACCTAAGTCAAACCTGGGTTTTGATAATGGCAAAGGATTTAGAAGTTAAGATGTTATTGTTGTCTAACTTATTCACTGAGTGTGCAGGAAGAAGTCCTGGTCGAGGACTAGGCAAGAAGTCCTGGCAAAGGGCTGGGCAAAGAAGCCTGGTCAAGGACTGGGCAAGAAGACCTGACTGGAAGTCAGGAAAAGAAGTCCTAGTCGAGGACTGGCCACGAAGTCCTGGCAAGGGGCTGGGCACCGAAGACCTGACCGAAAGATGGGCAAGAATACCATGTCAAGGGGATTGGGCAAAAGTCCAATCGGAGGAGTCGGTTGGCAAAAGGTAAACTCTCCTGAGAGGAGTTGGTGAGGACGCGTTCCCCGTCGAGGGAACAGTAGGCGTCGGCTCGACCTAGGGTTCCATTTGAGAGATCCGAAGTCTGAACCAAGACAGCTACGGCTGTAAATATTATCTAATATTCTTGTTTTGTTTGTTTTGGAATGAACCTTGATTGCAGGGACTGAAGGAGTGTGTTGCTGCAGCTCAGAACGCCCCAAAGGAATGGGGCAGGCAGCTGGGCTAGGCGCCCGGAGGTCCCGGGCGCCCAAGGTCAAGGCCAAAACAGCAAGGAAGAAAGAACCGCATCGAAACCACACTGGGCTAGGTGCCCAGGAGGTCCCAGGCGCCCAAGGTCAAAGCCAAATAGGTAATCGAAGTATATCAGCCACGAAGCCAGGGGACCAAGTCAAGCTAGGCACCCAGGAGGTCCTGGGCGCCCTAATCAGCTCCAGAGGCCGAGTCGAAGGGGATATGCGCTGACCGAGCTGCGAATTGATTTTTCCGCAGATGAAGGAACGTGTCAGGCGCCCCCAACGTCTCAGGCGCCCCAGGAACACTATAAAAGGGTGCTCGACCCCAAGGCTTCAGAATCACTACTTTCTAACGCTCCAAAGCTTTTCGTTCAAGCGCTCTGCTCCGGCAAACTCCGACTTCGAGATTCCGGCACTGCCGACGACCCTCTGCTCCGAAGTACAATCCACTTCGGACATCAGTAATGAAAAGTGTAGCTCTTTTCATTTACTACAATATTCTTGTACTAAAATTTGTAAACCTTTTGTGCGATTTATTGAATTGCCCAAAGTAAACGGTCAAGGACCGTGGGCCTTGGAGTAGGAGCCGACCATGACTCCGAACCAAGTAAAATACTTGTGTTTTTATGTGATTGTTTTGATTCCACTTCATTTACTCTTTCCTTAATCCGAAAAAAGTTTCAACGATATTCACCCCCCCCCCTCTATTGTTTTTCTCGATCCAACACCACCTGTGTGTCTTCTGTGACATGCGGTGTAGTGACTTGTGGTGTATCCTCTTGTAAGATTGGTCCTAACGTTGGAACGTCCCACTTAATTCTTCAAGCACTAGTCAACTCTTGGGCTTGTGGTTCATCACATAGTCTTCATCTATGAACCTAACATTCGTGCTAACGATTACCTTCAGACCCTTAGGACTATAGAGCAAACCAGCTTTCGTTCCCTTAGGATAGCCCACAAACAAGCGTACTTCTGTCCGAGATTCCAACTTATCAGTATCTCCCTTTAGCACATGTGTTGGACTACCCCAAATCCGAATATGTCCTAGACTAGGATTTCGCCCAGTCCACAATTCTATGGGAGGAGAAGGGACTAACTTAGATGGTACCATGTTCAGAATATACGCAGCTGTATCCAGAGCATATCCCCAGAACGAATCAGGTAAATCAGAATAGCTCATCATTAACCTAACCATTTCCATAAGAGTCCTATTCCTTCTTTCTGCCACACCGTTCTGTTGGGGTGTACCGGGAGCAATTAGCTGGGTCTGAATCCCAGCTTCTGATAGGTAGGTCCTAAACTCTACAAAGAGGTACTCTCCATCATGATCTGATCGTAGTGTCTTGATACCTTTACCTTGACGCTTCTCCACATCAGCCTTGAATTCTTTGAACTTATCAAAGCATTCAGACATGTGACGCATCAGGTAAATGTATCCATACCTTGAATAATCATCAATAAAAGTGATGAAATATTCAAAGCCACCTCTACCCTGGATTGACATAGGACAACACAAATCAGAATGAATTAGTTCTAGAACGTCTTTGGCCCTATACCCCTTGGCCATGAAAGGCCTCTTGGTCATCTTACCTTCCAAGCAAGACTCACAGGTCAGGAAGTCTTCCACCATTAATGAGCCCAGGGGTCCATCAGCTATCAACCTTTGAATCCTACTAAGGTTAATATGACCAAGCCTAAGGTGCTAAAGATACATCTGATTCATCATAGATGGCTCCTTTCTCTTATTTAAGTTAGATGATGAGCTATTAACCTCAGTTTGAATCATGGGAATCATCGGTTCTAGAGTGTAAAGATTGCCAACCATAGTACCCGAACAGATAATCTCTCTATTAATTTTTATAACAACTTTGTTATCAAAAGCAACAGAATATCCATCCTTTATCAACTTAGAAACTAACACTAGTACAAAAAGACCTTTAACAACGGCTTTTAACACCGGTTGTATTAAAACCGGTGTTAAAAAAAAAGGCGGTGGCATTTTTATAATTATTTGAATTTTAAAATACTTTTAACACCGGTTCTTTTAACAACCGGTGTTAAAAATATATTTAACTACGATTTTATAAATAACTGGGGTCATATGTTATAATTATTTGAACTTTAAAATACTTTTAACACCGGTTCTTTTAACAACCGGTGTTAAAAATATATTTGACTATGGTTTTGTAAATAACCTTGGTCATATGTTTTAAAAAAAACTAAAAAAGTAAAAAACAAAAAATTAAAAGATAAAAAACGGTAAAAGTTAAAACTTAAAAGTTAAAAGTTAAAATATTAATTAAAGTATTAAACCTACTTTTTAATCGAATTCACGATTTCTCAGCCGCCGTCGCCTCGTCTTCTCGACTCGCACCGATGCACCGCTTCTCGACTCGCGCCGTCTTCTCTGAGATTTGCCAACGTCGCCGCGCCTCCGCCAACGTCGCCAGCCGCCGTACCTCCGCCAGCGCCGCCGCATCACATCGCCTCCGCCAGCGTCAGCTGCCGCACCTCCGCCAGCGCCGCCGCACCTCCGCCAGCGCCGCCGCATCACATCGCCTCCGCCAGCGTTGCTATCGTTGCCAGCGTCGCCAGCCACCACGTCTCCGCCAGCGTCGCCTGCCTCCGCCAACATCGCGCATCGCGTCGGCTCTAGCCTCCATCGCGTCGGTGGTAACCAATCAACTGATCAAGTTCATGACTGTGTCCAAAGTTTGCCCCATCAAGTTCATGACATTAATAAAATCTGAAATAATAAGAAACCTTTGGGTCATTCTGAAAAGTTTCCAAAAACAAGCGAGCAAAACCTAACGCCTCCCAAAACCCTGGCATATTGTTCTCATTTGGTATTCTCAAGCTTCGCGGCGTCGCCGTCGCTCTCTTTCCCTCACCTGTCCTCCGCTACGACTTCAATTGATCATGGCGGATGGTATCGAAGAGGCGGCTTCCAATCTCACTCTCACGGATTCGCCCGCCGCGGACGTCCAAAGCAAGAAGTATGTTATTTAGGATTCCCCCCTCTTCAATCGGTTCCGTTTTCTTCGAGTGTATTGTTACTTCCTATTTGTTCTTCCAATTTTTTCAGCGCTCTGAAGAAAGAGCTGAAGAAGAAGAAGAAGGAAGAGGAGAACTGGCTTAAAGATGAAGAAAAGAAGAAGAAGGTATCTTTTTGTGTTTATTTTCCTTGAAGAATTGCGTGGTATGATTCGTCCTTTAGGATGAGTTAAATTTCTTCGCTTCCTTCTGTTTGATGCTTGTGCTAGAAAAGTTTTGTCTTTGGTAGATAATTATTTTCAAGGTCTCATATTTTGCTACTAAATTTGTAGGCTGCTGCAACGCCTCAGTCGCAGAAGCAGATTGTCGCTGATGATGAAGATATGGACCCGACGGTTCTCCCGCCTTCACTTTCTTTTGATTCTCCAGCAATAAAAAAGATTATATATATATATATATTTGTTTCATATGTGCTTGAATTTTTGTGCATCTCCATCTTATCGCAGCAATATTATGAGAATAGGTTGAAGGCATTGGCACTGATAAAAGTAACTGGAGGAAATCCCTACCCGCATAAGTTTAACGTATCCATGACAATTTCAGAGTATATTGAGAAGTACAAGACACTGAGGGAGGGGGAACACCTTAAGGATGTTGTAGTTAGCTTAGCAGGAAATACCATGTTTTGGTACAATTATTTTACATGCATTTAATTTATGTTCTTGTTTTTGATGTCTTTACTGATCTTTGTTTCAAGGGAAAATCATGAACAAGTGAACATCTTCATCAAAACTATTCTTTTATGACCTATATGAAGGTGGTCTTAAAGTTCAAGTCATGGCTAATGCTAGGTATCACATGCTATGTTCAGTTGAACTGCTTTTGGTCTCATTTTTCTAACTTTATGGACTGCTGTAGAAGGGTTGAGCATACTACAAATTTGAATTGTGCTGGTCTATATCTGAAAATCAGCTCTTGGTCTGAGTTAATTTGGCTGGAAAGATAGGAGGATAATGGGAAGGGAGAGGGAAAATAACACATTCATATATATATATGAATGGTTCTCCCTCCTACTTTGCTGCCAAAGTAAACCCAGAATTATGTTATCAATATTATTATGTGTTTTCCACATGCATGTTCAATATTTCTATCACTCAACTAATAATATTGCTTGTTAAACATGATGGGTCAAATTTCTGTGTCCAAAGAAATCTCCGAAGATAAGATTGATGACATCAAAAGATGTTGGGCAACTTATTTGTTAGAGGTTGCTAATGTGTCAAATAAGGATCTATCTGCCTCTAGCTAGTTCTTTGGTTAAATCTCAAATGGCATCTGACTCCTGAATCATTTACTTGGTTTTGCTGGCCAGACCTTGTTATGTGGTCTTATTGGAGTTCCACCTTCAAATGGTGTCATCCCACAATCTCCAATACACACGAAAAGTTTGGCCACCCTCAAACACCAAGTAAGCTCCAAATTGTGAATGATTGATTATATTGCTTCTCTCTCCGTAGCATTATTTGATATTTTTTCATTGGAATTTTCTCACAGTTGCTTCGCAATCGACTGGTAGCCACTGCACGCCAAAGCATGAAAAGAAATTCAAGCTTGACTCAAGTACTGTATGGAAATATGCAAGACGCTTATAAAAGATGGAATGCTAAGCTGGTCGAAGTTCTGCAACGTACTCCTCACTATTTGATCTTGGACTAGACCGTTTACTTGCAAACTCGTGTGGCAAGCTTCTACATTGTCTTTGCTTGGAAAATCACATAGCGAGTAGGACTATAATGTGTTATTTGATTTACATTTTGCTTTTGTTGAAAGAAAAATGGATAGTTGTAAAATACATGGATTGTTTTGTTTTTGAAACTAATTGGATGTTGCATTTACTTAATTCATGGTGTGTTATTGATTATGGATAAACTATTATATTATTGTGTTCTTTTATATGTCTAGAAATATTATAAATAAAAATAAATATGAAATTTATATAAAAAATTAAGACTTTTGACACCGGTTGTTTCTAGAACCGGTGTTAAAACATCATTTTTAACACCGGTTGTTTCCAGAACCGGTGTTAAAAATGATGTTTTAACACCGGTTGTTTTCAGAACTGGTGTTAAAAATGATGTTTGAACGCCGGTTATTTAAAATAACCGGTGTCTAAAATGGCTTTTCCGCCTCATAATTGAACTTTTAACAACGGTTATTAACTGGTGTTAAATCTATATATTACACCGGTTTGTTAACCGGTGTTAAAAGTCTATACTTACAATGCCGGCTGGATCAACACCGGTTCCGGAACCGGTGTTAAAAGTCGAAAATAACCGGTGTTAAAAGCCTTTTTTCCACTAGTGTAAAATTAAATTCGTTCTAAACGAGGATACATATAAGCAATCTCTCAGACCTAACACTTTATTTCTCTCAAAAGACAAATAAAAAACTCCCACTGCAACTACTGCCACTTCCGTAGCATCGCCCATGTAGACCACGATTTCTCTATCAGCTAACCGTCGGGTTTCCTGGAACTCCTGCAAAGCATTGCAGACATGGTCAGTGGCTCCCGTATCTACACACCAGGTACTAGTAGATAACACCGCTAAACATGTTTCAACGACTAAGCATGTAGAAATACCTTTGTCTTGACGACGGGGACAGTCCACCTTCCAGTGCCCAGTTTTCTTGCACGTGGAGCACTCGCCTTTCGGCTTCTTCACGCCAGTCCGAGGTCCCTGCAATGCTGCGGCCTTCTTGAACCCTCCTTGTTTCTTCTCCTTCCTGCCTTTCGGCACAGAAGTAGAAATCTTTTGAGTTACCAAGGCCTGCGAGTTCTGACAAAAGAGGCCCTCTGCCGCCAGGAGTTCTCCTAGCAGTTCACCCAACGTATACTCACGTTTGTTCATATTGTAGTTGAGCCTAAACTGTTCAAAACTCCTAGGCAGAGACTACAGTATAATATCTACCTGGGTTTCCCCGTCGATTTGTGCTCCCAGTACCTTAATCTCATTAAGGTGAGCCATCATCTTTAGGACATAATCCCTAACAGGTGTCCCTTCGACCATAGTAGTCATCATCAAACTCTTCATCGCAACCTGCCTAGCAGCTCGACTTTGGTGCCCGAAGAGCTCCTTGAGGTTCAACATCCTGTCACTAGCAGTGGGCATGGCCTGATGCTGATGTTGCAGAACATTCGACATAGATGCCAGAATGTAGCACCGCGCCATCTCATCTGCCTTGACCCACTTCTTGTAACGCTCCCTCTACTTTTCACCAGAGTCCTCTCTAGGCCTTTCCAGACATTCCTCGAAAAGTACATATTTGTACTCTTCAGCAGTGAGGACAATGTCAAGGTTCCTCTTCTAGTCTATGTAATTTGGGCCAGTAAGTTTATTTTCCTTAAGTATTGTAGCTAGTGGGTAAAGGCCATTTTGAAAAACCTGAGAACCACAACACACATTACTTTAGAAATTGAAAATAAATTGATTCCTCAAAACAATAAATTTTCGAAATTAACCAACATCTCAAACACCGAGAATTTGCATGCCACGTTAATGTGGATGTATACAAACCCTACATTCGTTAGAGAAGGTTTTACCCATTAATCTTACTATCTTGTCAACCTAATATTTTGACAAGTAAGACTAATAGTTGGTCAACTTCGGCCCTACAAGTTATTAGCAGTAACTCCGTTGGGGAGGATACTAATAATTGTATCTAAGTGTTTACCATTGCACGATACTAAGAGAATTATTTAGGATTATGTGTCTTCCATTGGAGAAGTACACACGCTCTTCAATAATCTTGTATAATCTTTTCTGACCTTTTGATCCATAGAACAAGCCTATCCGTTATGGAGGAAGGCACTCAGAGCCAACGCGCGGGCTTGTTCGCATCACATATCAGATTGCATTGGAGGCTATAGGACCCTTAGGGTCTCTCTCCCACTTAGTAATTTATTTCGAAAAATTTTAACTAGCACAATCACACAACAAGCACATAACCAACATATGAAAAATACAGAAAACCCTAGATTTTCCAACTTCCATGGCCTTGGTCTCTAATGCGCCTGTAGTCGTGTCGTCACTTCGTTCGCTCCTCCCTTCCTTTTGCGCAAGCCACCTTGAGGGATCTCTGAGCCGAAATGACTAGCTAATTATTTACATCATCGATCCTATACTCCATAAAGGAGTGTACATGAAAACTAGATCGAAAGTAAAATAAATAGCTCGGCTAAACATGTGTCATATTTAATTACAAAAATTAAATACCTAGCCTCGTCAGCCCCAAGGATTAATTAATTTACAACAAATTGCACAACCATTCATACAACCATCATTTGGCCATGACAAGTTGGAATCTTGTGGCTGCAACACAAAGTTAGCCTACGCACATCCACATATCATCCAGCAAAATAAAATGTATGAAAATGCAAAAAATTAACCAATCCTTAAACACACAAAGCCGGAAACCTCAGCTTTGTTTGGTATGGCTTGGCGGGATTCCTTAGTGAATACTTGGTCATCCTTAAGAGACCTCTCCATGTCTATGGATTAAAAATAATCCAAATGGAGACCCGTCTCCCAACGACCATCTCGTGCCGTATCGAACGATCTAAATTACAACTCGACCAATCACAAAGATTGAGCCTTGTAATTTGCTTGACCATTCGACCGCGGAAAAGGTGACGAGTGGATCGCCGACTTTTGTGTTTATGGTCGGGGTCCAGTTAGTTAATTATTAACCATGACAAATAATCAAAATAATTAACTAATTATCATGAAATGATGAGGCAATTAAAACATGGCACAATAATAAACAAGGAGCTTGGGAAGAGATTATACCTTCCCGATCACCTCGCGGCCTTCTATCTTATGTCCCTCCCATCCAGGACATTGTGTGGGCGACGATCTACTGGGAACCGAGATCACCAAGGCGCTATCTTCCTTCTTCTCACCTTACTAGCCGAACCCTAACTCCTCCAAGGAGTTGCGTCGGCTTTCTCCTCCTTTTATGGTTGCACCGCCGGCTATCCAAGACCGCCTAAAGTCGCCGTCCACCGAGCAGCAACCAAGAAGGGGATAGAGAAGAAGTTGGAGAGAAAGAACCTCTCCTTTCCAACTAAAAACCCGATCAAACCCACTCCCTTCTCAGCCTTGCACCGCCACCACCGAGACTCCTAGCGCCACCTCCTTCCGACCGCCGGGTCTTCCTCTCTCACCGACACTCACCACAAAAGAGAGAAGACTGTCCTCTCTTTATCTAGTGGTGCTTGCTCATGGTAGAGTTGAGGGAGGAAGAAGAAAACAAGAGGATGGTCAACCCGTTGTTGTCGTTGTTGGATCGAGAGAAACGATAGAGGGGGTGAATATCGTTAAAACTTTTTCTTTGGATTAAGGAACGAGTAAATGCAGTGGAAACAAAACAATCACACAAAGAACACAAGTATTTTACTTGATTCAGAGTCGCGGTCAGCTCCTACTCCAAGGCCCACGGTCCTTGACCGTTTACTATGGGCAATTCTATAATCGCGCAAAAGGTTTACAAATTTTAGTACAAGAGTATTGCAGTAAATAAAAAGAACTACAATTTTCGTTACCGACGCCCAGTTTGGATCGTACTTCGGAGCAGAGGGTCATCGTCGGCACTGGAATCTCGAGATTGGAGTTTGCCGGAGCAGAGCGCTTGAATGAAAAGCTTGGAAGCGTTAGAAAGTTCTGTATTTGAAGCCTTGGGGTCGAGCCCCTTTTATAGTGCTCCTGGGGGCGCCTGATTCGCTGGGGGCACCTGACACGTGCCTTCAGATCGGAGAACCTTCATCCGGAGCTCGGTCAGCGCTTATCCCCTTCGAATCAGCCTCTAGAGCTAACTGGGGCGCCCGGGACATCCTGGGTGCCTAGCTTGACTTGGTCCACTGGCTTCGTGGCTGATTTTGCTTCGATTACTCTTTGCTTTGACCTTGGGCACCCAGGACCTCCCGGGCACCTAGCCCAGTGTGATTTCAAAGCGTTCTTGCTTCTTTGCTTGTTTGGCTTTGACCTTGGGCGCCGGGGGGAACTCCCGGGCACCTAGCCCAGCTTCTTACCCCCTTCCTTTGGGGCATTCTGAGCTGCAGACACACACTCCTTTGGTCCTGCAACCAAGGTTAGTTCCAAAATAACCAAAGCAACAATATTAGTCAATATTCACAGTCGTAGCTGTCTTGGTTTTGACTTCAAGTCTCCCAAATAGAACCCTAGGTCAAACCGACGCCTTATGTTCCCTCGACGGGGAACACGTCCTCACCTACTCCTCTCAGGAGAATTTACCTTTTGCCAACCGGCTCCTCCAATTGGACTTTTGCCCAGCTTTACTCACCAGGTCTTCGTGCCCAATCCGTGACCAGGTCTTAGTGCCCAATTCCTCAACCAAGTCTTCGGTGCCCAGCCCTCGGCCAGGTCTTAGTGCCCAGTCCGCGACCAGGACATATTGCCCAACCTTATATCAAGACTTAGTTGCCCAGCCCACGGCCAGGACTTATTGCCTAGATTAACTAGGACATTCCTGCACACTTGAATAACTTTATTAGATCACAAATGGCACTTAACTTTGAATCCTTTGCCAATATCAAAACAAGGTTCGATATGGTGCTTCCGGCACCAATAGTCATTACCTAGGATAGAGAAGGAGAGGAGAGGAGAGGAGAGAATAATTTGAGTTGGATGATTAAGCCTTGGTCTCATGATCCCATGAGTTATTTATAGGGCTAACGTAGGGACCAAGAGGAGGAGTTGGATCTTGGCCCACCAATGGATCTAAACCCAATCCATTAATTAAGATCCATTCCACTAAAGGATCTTAATTTAACTTCCTCACCAACCCCCATATTTTCATATGGGCTCCACATATTACGAGTAGTCCATCCCCCCATGTTTAAGATATCGAATGCCCATTAATTAATTTAAATTACTGACAATTCAAATTAATTAACTTCTGGATCCTTGATTAGTACCACTCAACCTTATCATCATGCCAGATCAAATCCACTTGCAGGGTTTAGCATGATGAACCTTTTGAGCTCATCAAGGGGGCATCAGCATCTCGACTCACTAGGACACGAATTCCGTCAATAATCAACGGCATATCATATTATTAATATTATCTCCCAACTTACCGGGCCTATCGATCTAACAGAATTGATCTCGCCCATTGGTAAATCAAAGAAATAATAATTAAAAATATATGCCCGTTAATATATCGGGATTAAGGGATCGTACTCCATAATAAAATCTAAGGCCCTATCCAATTATCGAGTCAATACAAATCGGTTAACCTCTGGTTTTGGTCCTGCTCAATGTACTCAAAGCACACTAGTGTAATTCTATGGTCAAGACCAACCACACCTAATTACACTACAATCATCCCGATGGTTTGTCCATTTCCATCTCGGTTGTGAGCCTCTACTTATAGTAGGCAAGGAACTGATAATATGATCTACAGTGTGACACCACACACCATGTTATCTACAATGCAAAGTAATGGACTTTATGCATGTACTAATATAAACAGGGATCTAGTGTAGTTGTGATTCTCTTTTCAAAATGAAGATGTTCATATAAAAGAAGCATGTCTTTCAATATACACATCTTACATGTTGTACGCGCCGAGTTAGCTCGCAGGCGCCCCAGTGCTCCTAGCCACCCAAGAACAAGATAAAGGTTGGCTGAGTCTGTGGATAAGGATGTGACTGAACCGGTGACGGGAGGGCGCCCCTATAACCACTCAGGTGCCGAGATCAAGTATAAAAGGGGTTTCAACCCCATGCATCCTGATATTAACTCAAGCTCTACAAATCTCAACGATAAAACTTTCATTCTCGAGTTCTCTAAGCCCAAGAAGTTTAAGATCAATGACACGCCACTTCTGCAATGAACTTCTTTCTTTAAGTGTCGTTGGTATAATTTCATTTTTCTATACTTAATCATCATTATTGTACTTCATTTATGACTTTTAGTATTTAAGGGTGATTGTTGGTAGCAAGAGGGGGGATGAATTGCCCCTGAAAATAACAACTCAAATCATTTATTTATCTTTAAATAAAGATAGTAGTTAGATCAAACAGAAATAAATAACATAAAATAAATTGAGCAAACTGTAAAAAAGTGGCAACCGAATTTTACTTGGTTTGCAATTGGGGAGGTTGCTAATCCAAGGTGAAATGTGTCTCGATTCTCCTGAATAATACTCCTTCGGGTGAAGAAGCCTCTTACACATGGAAAGCTCAGAAAAAGTAATAAATATTACATAGAACTAGTTTGTTAATGCTTGGATTGAATGAATGAAGTGAAACTGAGCTCTAGGGGTCTATTTATAGACTCGGTCAGAGTTATCGTTTGCTGACATGGCACTTATAGGGCAACCGAGTGCTCTTGGCTGCCAGATATGTGGTCTGATAGTTATCCAAAGAGCAATGATCGCAAACGGCTAAGAATAGCCTCTTGGGCGCTTGTTGGCAGAGGGGTGCCGAGTGTTCGGGCGCACGAGAGCCCAAGTGACCATATACTTACGGGTGCTCGAGAGAGGGTTTGGTCAGCAACCACTGACCACTCTCTAGCTTGACTTCCTTTGTCTTCTTGGGTGATTTCTGGCTGACCAGAGTTAGGCTCACCCGAACTCGACTCCAGCGTTTCACCCCCCGAGTGTCCTTCCTCCCGGCTTCTCATCCCTCAAACACCGCGCGCATCCTTCTCGCTCCATCAATGTACTCTTCCGTGGAGCTCCACATCCCTTGGATGCACTGAGCCCGTCAGCTCCCTATCAGTGTCATCCTTCTCGGCCGTTGCGTCTTCCTCTCAACTTCCTGCGCTCCTAAGATTCTGTACACTTAGACACTGGGATTAAAAACAACTGGACCTAACTTAAATCGGTTGACCATATCAAAACCAACCTAGGGTACTTACAATCTCCCCATTTTTGATGTGCATCAACCCGAGTTATGTTAGGTTAAAACAAATATAAAAAAAATGAATAAATATATAATAGTGTAAGCACAAAAAAAATTGAAATTATAACCTACCCCTTAACTTAATACAATTTCTCCCTCTTTGATCACATCAAAAACATAAAATGTTAGGCGGATATTTTTAACACAGTAAATAGTTGCCAGAATTTATAAGTTAGAATTTTCAATGAATTATCTTTAGAGAAATAATTTTAAAATTTATTTCGAAAAAAAATCTCAAGGTTTTAGAAGATAATCAACAAATCTAGAAACTTTGAATTCGATAAAATTAATTTTAAAGTATTTTTAACATTTAAAACCATGATTTCGAACGAACAATCATAATAAATTCGATTATTTGAAGAAATAATCAAAAATATTTTTGTAGATAGAACATTGCAATCTTATATCAACAAAAACCTTAACCCAATTTTCCTATAAATAATTATCAAAAAAAATTATCCAGATAAAACATTAATTACAAAAATTAATTTAATCGAAAGAAAATCAACAGTTTATGATACATTTAGGGACCCAATATAAATTCATGCCAACAGGATTTATCAGAAACTTAGATTAAATATATGATTTGGGAACTTTTGCAATTTGGCCCATGTGAACTAGTTGAGTTTTCTATAATATTTAATTTTTGAATTTTGTAAACATCTTGAACATGAATGGTTATTTTTCAAAATTTCAATTTGAATCTTCAAATTGTCATTTTCAAATCTTATTTTATCACATATTTCTAAAGCATAAGCTAATTTCTTTTTCAAATCTATATTTTTTATTTTTAATTTACACAGGAATTTATCATTTTCTTAATTCCAAAATATAACTGATCAGGAGGTAGAAGACATACCTCACTTACCATATCCATTTTGAAGTCGGAAGCTCCCCTTCATTGATGCATATTTTTGAAGTCTCTCCCCCTTCATCGAGACCCATCTCGGATGAACTTTCACTGTCTTCTGATAGGTACTCGACCGTTAGTGCCAGTCCGTTAACCTCCACGGTGTTAGACGCTTTTGAAGATGAGTCGGTGTCTATTGAGGAGTCAGATTATACTTCCTTGATTCTTCATGGAGTTCCAGCATTTTATGCCAGAGGACTTTAGCGGAATTGTATATTCCAATTCTTTCGATTTCCTCAACTGATAGTACACATAGAAGATGGAATTCGGCCTTATTGTTTGCTATAAATTCATTGTGTTGCTTTTTGGCCAAAGATATTCTTCAAGTTCATTTCCGTTCTTATATGTGGGTACTTCAAAACCAAATTTCATTGTTAGTAAAATACAAAATCTATTTTGAAAAATACCTCCATTTTGCATTTCCAAAACACAAACTCCCCCTCAAACATTGGTGGGTAACGACTAGTCTGACCATTTTGAAAATTGCTTCAGATGGCGGTTTGTCCTTCTGGAGTGTCCTTGCTCTGATATCAATTGATGGCGATTGTTTGTCAGCAAGAGGGGGGTGAATTGCCCCTACAAATAACAACTCAAATCTTTTGTTTATCTTTAAACAAAGATGGTAGTTAGATCAAACAGAAATAAATAACATATAATAAATTGAGCAAACTGTAAAAAAGAGGTAACCTGATTTAACTTGGTTTGCAAACGCGGAAGTTGTTAATCCAAGGCGGAATGTGGCTTGATTCTCCTGAATAAAACTCCTTTGGGAAGAGAGCCTCTTACACATGGAAAGCTCAGAAAAAGAAAGAAAGAATAGATAGAACTAGTTTGTTAATGCTTGGATTGAATGAATTAATTGAAACTGAGCTCTAAGGGTCTATTTATGGCCCCATTCAGAGTTATCCGTTTGCTGACGTGACACTTATAGGGTTCCGAGTGCTCTTGGGCACCTGACACGTGGCTTGATGGTTATCCAGAGAGCAACGTTCACAAACGGCTAAGAATAGCCTCTCGGGCGCATGTTGGCACAAGGCGCTCGAGTGCTCGAGCGCCCGAGAGAGGGTTTGGTCAGCAGCCATTGACCACTCTCCAGCATGAGTTCCTTTGTCTTCTTGGGTGATTTCTGGCTAACCGGTGTTAGGCTCACCCGAACCCGACTCCAGCCTTTTCCCCTCGAGCGTCCTTCCTCCGAGCTTCTCATCCCTCGAATGTCGCGTGTATCCTTCTCGCTCCACCGACGTACTCTTCCACAGAGCTCCGTGTCCCTTGGATGCACTGAGCCCGTCGGCTCCCTTTTGTGCCATCCTTCTTGACCACTACGTTTTCCGCTTGACTTCCTGTACGCTTAGACACAGGGATTAAAAACACCAGGACCTAACTTAAATCGGTTGACCACATCAAAACCAACCTAGGATACTGACAGTATTGTCCAATGAAAACGGTCAATGACTGTGGGTCTTGGAATAGGTGTTAGCTATGTTTTACTTATGTACTTCCGCTGCATTTAGTCTAATTTATCCAAACAATCATTATCGATATTAACCCCCCCTCCTTTATCGTTCTCATCAATCCCACAAGTGGTACGACCTCAGTGTGGAGGCGAGGCATGGGTCATGCCGTGGGGCACGACCCTCTTCTAGTGGAATACACGGTCGTGGCAAGGGGCATGGTGGTGACTGAAATGGTGCACGGGCCATAGTAGGGGGCACAACCCATCTATGTAAATAGCATGGGTTGTGCCTCCTAGGTCACGAATAGCCTTGTTCATCTTCTGGCTCCATTTTGCTCTATTTCTTGTCCGTTTAGCTCTGAAATGCTCCCTAAAAGTGAAATAGAGAAAAAAAAACAAATCTTCAAACTAGAAATAAGAAGTATGCTGATAAAAGCTACAAAAAAGTGTATAAGAATTTAAATATGATTCAGGAAAATCATGTGAATAAGCATGAAAACAAGGATAAAAAAGTATCAAATATACGCTCATCATAGAGTTAAATAATGAGTACATCTTGTAACAAAGCAAACCAAAATGACGATCACAGCCAATCTAGAAGTCCTAACCATAACGCACTCCTCTTGGAGCCTCCTTGGTTACAGGGCTTCGCCTTGTAGCCTCTTGTATGAAGTTTCAGAATGGGAGGATGAAGAATGAGTGATTTTCTTTGCTTTCTCGAAGTGCCTTATATAGGGGTATTTCGGGCCCTATATACCCTTCTCGGGTGCCCCCAACGTCGTAGTTATCCAATCCAAAATCCATGAATCTTATCTTCGAGGATGACTATTGGGGTCCCAGGCACTTGGGACATTCCAGCCTTTTGGGACTCCATACGCCTGGAATCTTGGCGCCTAGAGTCCAGGTGCCTAGACCATCTAGGCACTTGGATCCTTCCAAGCGCCTGGACCAGGCTACTCCTTTCGTTTGCTTGCATTTATTCTCTCAATCATGCATTCAGCTTTAAGTTCCTGGAAGACAATCATGCAGTAAACAAACATACAACCTAAGCCTTAATTTTGTATGTTTACCTGACCTATTAGACTTTGCTTGGAGTCAATCCTCCAAGACTTTACCCAACTTAGGGTTTCAACACCTAGCTTCACTCACTAGAACCTAGTTTCACTCACCGAGATTTTGTTACTTAGCTTCACTCACTAGGATTTCCACTTCCTGGCTTCACTCACTAAGACCCAGCATCACTTATTAGGATTTCGTTGACCAGCTTCGCTAACCAAGACTTCCACCACCTAGCTTCACTCACTAGGATCCAACTTCACTCACCAGGTCTTCGTTGCCCAATCACCCAATCAAGACTTCTTGCCAAGTCCCTTGACTAGTACTTCATTATTAGTCATCTGATCTTGACTAGACTTTTTTTTTCAAACATCAAGTCCTGTTTGGATTAACCCTTGGTTAAATTGACCAGACCTTGGTATATTGTCAAACATCAAAATGCTATAGGTTGATTGCTCTGATCTGATACTCCCTATACTAACAATCTCTCCTTTTTTGATGTTTGATAATGATCAAAAGTTAGGTTTTGGTCTGAAGGGTTTTCGGTCAAAAACTGGGAGATTCTCAATTTGTCTAACTTAAGGTCCCTCTCCCTCTTTGACATATATCAAAAACAATATCATACTTTGTAGTTTATGGTTTGCACCAACAATATGCTTTTGAAAATACTTAGAAATTTTTGAGGTAAAGGATCATTTTAAAAAACTTTTTAAGTGCCTTTTAAAAATAAGTGTTAAGTATTTGATGAAAAAGTTCCTTTTGAAATATCTTTTCAAAGTATTTTAAAAAAATGATTTTGCAACAAGGAATTTTGAAAATCACAATAATTCATTTAATTTGGACTCCCCTTAATTTGTCACAATCTAGGAATCCTTGTTAACCAAAAAAAAAAAATTCTATGTGTCTTAGAGATTTTCCAAACAAAAAAATAGAGTATTTTTCAATTTTTTCAAAATATTTCCAAAATATTTTCATAGGTTTTTCAAAAGTATTTTCGAAGACCAAAAGATTTTTCAAAGGTTTTTTCAAAAACAACTTTGATCAGGACTCCCCCTCAACCTGACATATTCTTAGGACTTTTTGTTAACCACAAATAAGACTACATATGTATTTTAGGGTTTATCCAAATCAAAAGAATAATTAAAGTATATTTTGTAAAGTAGTTTTTCAAAATGATTTTTCAAAGGCATTTTTCAAACCAATTTTTCAAAAATGATTTTTAAAGATTTTTTAAAATATTTTTTCAAAAATAATTTTGAGAGAATTTTCAAAATGTTTTTGAAAATATTTTTTGAAAAATGATTTTTCAAAGAAATTTTATTAATTTTTGAAAAAAAAAATTAAGAAAAAAAATTCAAAACATTTAACTGACTCTCCCTTATTCTGACACCTCCTGGTTACCCTTGTTTGCCACAAGAAACTCTATCTAAGTATCTAAAGGATTTAGTGTTGACTTAGAGTGTGTCAAAGTATTGGTCAACTAATTTTCAAAATTGAATAAGGTTTATGAAAACTATTTATAAGTATATTCAATCAAGTATGAAATTCAACATTAATATGTTGAATCACTATTTTTAAAGTAAGGCCTTAGAAAATAATGTATAGATTTTGAAAATATTTTCAAAACTTTATCCATTTATTAGTCCTTATCATCTCACATATTCTATGTGTTACAATGTGATCAAGCATGGTGACCTTATGGTGTTATGAGATACTTGGTTAATTTTTCTTTATTTTGTAGATTGCTTGATCTTGAGTTAGATTCAAGCTTAACAATTAGTCAACTAAAAGCACATTTTAATAATCAGCTTCCAGGCTGTGGTGAGGCACAGAGACCTTCTTAGGTATTGGAACAACAACCAATTTCTAGTCAAAGTCTTTTAAAGAAATTATACTTTTAACTTTTTCTTTTGATAAACCTTGGTCTAACTAGTCTATGATGTGGCGATATAGGATCGGCTAACTCCACTTAGTTCAGTCAACCAAGTTGGGTATTCCTATCCCTTCTTGACTTCCTAGACTAAGTTTCCCTAACGTACTATCATCGCCCCACCCTAGTACTATATTGTACAAGAATCGAATATTTTTTTTCTATCTAGTCATTCAAGATTAACCAAGAAGAAAACTAGTATGAATGTCATGACATTTATATAATAAAAATTAAAGATATGTATGTACATGGTAATTATGCATGGATCAATCAAGTCAAACAATTTTCAATTTGATTTCTAAGGATGAATCAAATTCTCAATTTGATACGATTTAAGTGAACTTACGAATATGCCAATCCACTTTGACACATTTTGAATTTTTATTAAGTTGAATGTTTTATTTGGTAGAATTTTATTAATTCCATAATTCGAGCTGTTTAATTATGACTTGGTTTGTGAATTTTAATTTCCTATTTTTGGAGTTTGTTAAAAAAGATTTAGATTTTCTTCCTTGAATTTTGTATTTAATTGATTATTATTTATTTCATATTTGAAGATACTTTATGATAATTAATTAAATTTGAAATTTTAAAATTTGATTTGGTATTCTTTAAATTTTTAGACTTGATTTTTGTATTTTTGTGATTTAATTTTGAATGGCTAAGATTTGAGATTGAATTGATTGGTTTATCCTATGTGTGAAATAATAGATTAAGATTAATATTATCCTGAATGATTGAATTATCAGATTGATTATTTATTTTTGAATTTTCGAATAAGTTTGAATTATTATTTATTGAGTCGTTAGGGAAAAGATTTGAATTAATTTTATCTTGTTCAATTTAGTTTAAATTTTCAGGATTAATTAAATTCAAAAGTTCAGATTTGGTTATTTTTTTAACTTAATAATTTTAATTATTTCCAATATTTCTGATTCAAATGATTCTTTCAGTTTTATCTCTTTGATTAACTTTAATATTTCTGATTTATTTGATTTTTTACGAGAACTTTTAATTAAATTTTCAAGCTTATTAATTTCATGATTATCAATTGGATTTTCAAAGTTTTCAAAAATAATATTTGAATTTTCAGTATTTTTAGAATTAATCTTAGAAGTTTCAAAATTAATATTTAGATTTTTAGAATTTTTAGAATTAATATTTGAATTTTCAAAATTAATATTTGAATTTTTAGAATTATTAAATTGAGAATTATCCATTAAAATTTCGAATTATCTAAAGAATTATTCAATAAAATTTCAAAACTATCTGAAGAATTATCTACTAAAATTTCAGAATTACCTAAGAATTATTCAATAAAATTTCAGAATTATTTATAGAATTATCCATTAAAATTTCAGAGTTAAATTTTGAAATTGAGTATTCATGGTTAAAATTAGAGAATTAATATTTAAAATTTTAATATTGTTTAAATTTGATTTAGATCAATTATCATCTACTTTATTATGCAACATTTTCAATTTATTATACAAATAGTCTAATTTATCAAAACATCTAAATTAGCAGAGATATTTATGCAAAATATAATTTTACTAACCTTTATCGCATTCACTGATATTATGGATCCATTCTTCTTCCTCAGCGGAGCACTAACTCTTGTAGTGTCAACATTTCTGACTCTTGAAACATCAGATGTGACTCTTATCTTTCTAGGCTCCTGGAATTGGTTCTCCCGTTATTGTCGATGATATCAACCAAATTTTATGAGTAGAATACTTATTTTTCTAGTGTCATCTCTCCCTGCACTTGAATCAAATAATATATAATTTAAAAAACCTAATTAAATTTTATACCTTTCTACCCTTCTCCCCCTCAATCCATGGCATGCTTACTCTGTCGGTGGTTAGTTCAATCAGAGTCTGCTGCTCTGATACCAATTGCAGCATCATGTGCGTTGAAAGGGGGTGAATCTCGACCATTTGCTCTTTCGTGTCTTTCTTTCGTTAGTTCATTCTATCATAGTCATCAGTACGCAGCGGAATAATGATAGTAATAAAACGGAAATAATATAGAAGAGACACGCGGGATTTACTTGGTTCACAATCCCTTATGGTTAGTACATCTAAGACTTATGCACTTAGCGTGAGTCCACTAATAGTCTCCTTCTCTGAAACTTTCTAGAGATCGAGAAACCCGTCTTACAGTTTGAATAATACAAACATAAGTAGACTAAAATAATGATTACAACTTGTAACAAAGCAAACCGAAATGACGGTCGCAACCAATCTAGAAGTCATGACCACAGTGTACTCCTTCTAGAGCCTCCTTGATCATAGAACTTCGCCTTGTAGCCTCTTGTTTGAAGTTTCGAAGTGGGAGGATGAAGAATGAGTCATTTTCTTTACTCTGCTCGAAGTCCCTTATATAGGGGTCGGTATTTCAATCATTTGTATACCGTTCCTAGGCACCACAACCTCGAAGTTTTCTGATCTAAAATCCATGAATCTTATCTTCGAGGATGACTACTGGGTCCCAGTCGCCTGGGAGCATCCAAGACCCCTAGGACTCCAAGTGCATGGAACCTTCCAGCGCCTGGATCAAGCAGGTCTAAGTTGCTCCTTCTGTTTGCTTCTGTTTGCTCTCTCAATCTTGCTTGCAACTCCAGATTCTTGCAAATAAGCCACTACTAGAATTTTTACATTCAACAACACATAATCGACAACGGTTTTTTGATAAAGTGTTGTCTTATGTCAATTTAACAACAGTTTTAGTATTAACCGTTGTTGTTGTTGGTCTGTATACGTAAAAAGACAACAATAATAACAAAATGTTGTCGTATGTATACTCAACGACAATAGTTATAAAATAACTGTTGTCTATAGGCGGGATTTACAACAACTGCTGTGATAAACTGTTGTCTATTATGACAATAGACAACAGTTATATTAAACTGTTGTTGTTGTATTGTTGTGCTGTTCAAGCAATAAACAAAATCAACGATGGATATCCAACTGCAAAAAAACAACGAACGACGACAAACCCCTAATCTTTTTTCTTCCTCGCCCGCAACCACCCAAACCCCCGACCATTTCCGCTGTTGCAGAAAGATCAGGAAGCCGCCGCAATCGAGCCTTCATAATCGACGATCTCTCGTCTTCCTGGCCGAGTCGCTGCTTGTCCTCGGCGCCTCTTTCTCGAATCCCTAATTCGCAGAAGAAACCGGCGATGTTTGGCGTGGTCTTCCCGGAGCGGAGCTTCCCCATGGACGCGTCGGTGTTCGCGCAGATCGATCTGCTCCACTGGATCCTTGACATGAACTCCCTCGTCGGCGATGCCTACCGCGACATCGTTTCGTTTCCCACTCCGCCCTCTTCGCATCGCAGCGTTGGCCTTTTTTGCCCTATTATATCTGTTCACCGGGGAATCAATCGGGCGGCATTTGGTTTCGCGCCGAGGAAGAGGGAAGAAGCATACGCCGAAGGACGAAGGGTAGAGGCGTGGCTGTGAGGGTGCAAGCTGAGGCGGCGAGGGACGAGGTCGGGAGGCACCTGCGATGGGGATCCAAGGGCTGCTCCCCCTGCTCAAGTCTATCATGGCGCCAATCCATGTGGAGGAGCTTCGAGGACAGACAGTTGCGGTGGACGCTTATTCCTGGCTCCACAAAGGCGCCTTCTGCTGCGCCACGCAGCTCTGCAAAGGCCTTCCCACCTCCAAGTACCTATGCGTCTCTTTGACTTCTATGCTCGTTGATGTTCTAGGTTTACGTTGCCAAGGGATACCTATGGGAGGACACAGTTTTCTATCGGTCGAAAGATTGTCCTTTTCTCATTTTCCGCTTCTCCTCTTTTGCTTTTCATCTTCCTCGAGTTGGATTTCTTGATTTTCTTTTTTCTTTGCGAAGAAGGGTTATTGCGTTTCTACCTTTCCGCATTCGACATGTCTTGTTTTATTCTTCAATATGTCTCTATGGCTAGAAAAGATGGATAAATACATGAATTTAGTTGCTTAGTTGATGATTCGCGGGGCATAGCCCACCTGCATCTCCCTCATACTGGATCTTTTGAGGAGAACACTTGCCCATAAAACAAATTGCACCTTTAATCATTATTACAATGCTGAACTTTGTCGTCTACTTTGTTTTTCCCCTCAAAAGAGACAAAAAGAAAGTTTTTTCCTTTGATGTCTTTTGCATCCTGAAAGCATGGCACCTTTTCTTTGACTAAGAATGACAAAATTCTTTTGTTCACAATGGCGCAGTGATGATTTCATGTAAGTTAACATGTACAATGAACCCGAACACATGGATTTTGCTTTTTAATTGATAAGGTTGAGATGTACTCATTGTCATCGAGTTATGAATTTTGTTTAGCTTTCCAATGCCATGCAATTAGCTTCTTCTATTCATGCAATATTGTGTTCATTTTGAAAGTTCTCTTCATGTTCCTTAGGAACTAACTGTGTAGTGCAGTGGTCCCCAGAAAATCTAGAAAACATTCACGTTTATGATTTTTAATCATAATGTGATTCTATTTTTCATTTCTAGTAATTTTGTAAGATTTTTCCTTGGATGTAGTTCTCAATGAAGTTATTGGCACTTAAGTTTTAGTCTTTTTAAATAAATGCATCGAGTTTTAGTTTTTTTAAAAAATAGATAGATGCTTTATCCATTGTACTTAAGTTTCAAAGTTAATCAAAGTCTTTTTTCGGGGAAAAAAGTTTTGAGGGATAGGACCTCACCAAAATTGTCAGATGTGTATATTTTTGTTATCTTCCTGTTCAAATTCCTTCCTTCTCTTCATTCAACAGCATTATTTATGTGAAGCAGTCATCTCTTCATCATCAATAATGTTGCATTCTGTTTCTGTAGTTAATAGTACTGCAGGACTTTTCATGAATTTGACAACGTATGTTTTTTGATTTCAATTTTTTACCATATGCAACTTACTGATATGAGCAATGTATAGGCACATTGAGTATTGCATGCATAGAGTAAATCTGTTGCGGCATCATTGAGTCAAACCTATTCTTGTATTCGATGGTGGGAATCTACCAACGAAGATCGTACAAGAAACCAAGAGGTCAAGGTACACAAAGATGATTGGCAGTTTACTAGGCTCCGTAGGATATAACCAATACTTGAAAGTGGAATGAAAGCCAGTGCACTACTTAATTAAGGATTATAAATTGTAGAAACAGTATTGTAAAAGATGTTGTTTGTTTCTGCATCTAATATAGGTGGTTCATATGCTTTTCAACATGGTCGATAATGATCTCACATCCTGATTATTTACTCGATATATTTAAAATGTCTTTCATCCTATCTAACTGCAATAATTGATGTAGGGCTAGGAAAGAAAATCTTGCACGAGCAATGGAACATGAAGCAATGGGTAATTCTTCTGCTGCTTTTGAGTGCTACCAAAAGGTTGTTGATATTTCACCTGCAATTGCACTTGAACTAATTCAGGTAGCTGATTCTGTTATTGTCAGGTTGTCCTTTACCCCATGGCTTGGTTATGCAGGAAAAAGATTATTACATTCTATATCTGATACGTAGTTTTGTTCTAGTGAAAGTAGATGATTGTGACTAAAATCATTCATATAGCCATATTTATATGTCATTCTAATTTAGGGTAGATAAGTGCAGGTTTTGAAGCTGGAAAAGGTTGACTATATTGTAGCACCTTATGAAGCTGATGCGCAGATGGCCTTCTTGTCCATCAACAAACTTGTTGATGCTGTCGTTACAGAAGACTCAGATTTAATACCTTTTGGCTGTTCTAGAGTAAGTATTTTTCAAAGATTTGTCTATTTGCCAAAATTTTAGTCATTCATTCATTTAAAATATTGTTCAAATGTATATTGTCATTTTAATGTATTAATTACTGGAGTGTCTTGCTCAGATAATCTTCAAAATGGACAAGTTTGGTCATGGAGTTGAGTTCCAGGATTCAAAGTTGAGAAAAAATAAGGATCTTGATTTAACTGGATTTACCAAACAGATGATGCTCGAGATGTGCATTTTAAGTGGCTGTGACTATTTGCCATCACTGCCAGGTATGGGTTTGAAAAGGGCCCATGCACTCGTCAAGAGGCTTAAAAGCTATGAGAATGTAAGTCGCTATCAGTAACATTTTGAATAATGGTGCAATAATTGAAGGAGTAATATTTCTAAATCACGCCTAGATTTTTTGGCTGGTATTATGAATTCCTTCTCTGACAGTGGACATTAGTTCTAATTCCAAATTTATGTCGTCTTCTCTCTGCTTTGGCACATCTCAATATTACTTTCTGTGATTGTCAATCCATCTCATATTATCTTGAACAAATATGGTTACGAGTTATTTGTTTCATAACTTCATTGTATCATGCATATCATCTTCATCCTCTAAGCCACAACTATTATGTTGCAAACAATTCTTGTTTCTGACACTTATAGTTGTATAATTAAATAAGTTGAGTCAGTTGGATTAGTTGTATATGTAGAGCAATATTTTGGAAAATTCTATAGAACATGGAGTTTTTATCAACATTCTCGTATAGTGTTGTCACCTTATCAAGCATATCACATAGCTAATCTATTAATAGTTGAGACCTTTTAGCTTATTCTTATACCTCTTTGATTATATGTATAATCACCATTGTTTTCCTGAATTTTTAATTTGATTAGATTGAGTTGAAACTCAGGTTCTGTATCTGGAACAGTTCGCACTAACTAGCTTCTGCTCCTTGGAGTCTTTGTTATAAACTACAAAAAAATCAAAATTTTGTTTGTATTTTTATTTGAAGCGCAAAACAAACTTATTCCCTTGTCTGCTTTTTGTGATATGAATAGGAAAAAACATTACAATTTCCAATTTCTCTAGAAATTTACAATTAGCCATATTCTGTTGCCTGCTCTATAGTTATTTGTTATTCTTTCTTTTTCATCATGAATGCAAACTTCAAGGATAGTAGTGCTAAGTTTCTTTTTCATCATTGCAAGATGGCGGGGAATTCAAGTTGCTGTCAAGAAGTTCAGCGATGAAGTAATGGCCGATGAAGATAAATTGTGGGTTGGTTCTATATTTCATCATAATCTGTGTCTGCAATCTTTAATCTCTACTCTGTATTGATTTTTTTTCATATATCAATTAGAGTTTCTTTGTACACCTTGCAGAAGGGCATTCAGAGATGAGCTTGCATTACTTCAATTAATACGACATCCAAATGTTGTCCAGTTCTTAGGTGCTGTTACTCATAGTAGTCCAATGATGATTGTCACAGAATATTTGCGTAAGGTTGCTCCTCAAACTGTAACCTTCTTTATGTTTAGGAAATTTGGGTCAGAATTATATATAATTTGAACTCTTGTAATTTGGGTCAGAAGATACTTTAGTGGTTTCGTCTGTTTTGGATATAAGATACTTTTGTGGTTTCGTTTGTAGAAAGATTGTGGTGGATCTTTATTGTAAATATGTTGATGATGTTTGATATATATAGTTTTTGTTTCGAGGTTAAATTATTGCCTTTTAATTGAAAATATAATGGAAATATCTTTGTTGTCAAATTGGTATGAAACTGTTGTGGAACAGTGCAAAAGCACAATAGATTTTTTTTAAAGCTAAACTGTTGTTGTAAATAAACGGTGGCATACGACAACACAGTGATAAAACCGTTGTCGAATATAATAAAAGACAACGGTGAATATGGCATACGACAACGGTGATAAACTATTGTTATTAATATACGACAACGGTTATAAAAACTGTTATCGAATATGATAAAAGACAACGGTGAATATGGCATACGACAACGGTGATAAACTGTTGTTATTGATATACGACAACGGTTATAAAAACTGTTGTTGAATATAATAAAAGACAACAGTAAAAAACTGTTGTCAAACTGTTGTCGAATGTGATATACGACAACAGTGATTCACTATTGTCGTAGACCCCCCCTTTAACAACATGGCCTTTAACAACAGTGGTATTTGGCCTACGACAACAGTGATTCACTGTTGTTAAATGCATTTTTTCTAGCATACAACAAATAAACATATAACCTAAGCTTTAATTATGTAAGTCTACTTAATTGACTCAAGTCTGGCTACAGGGACCACCTCTCTTGTTTTGGTGAAAAACAAGAGAGGCGATTAATCAGGCGATTCAAAGGCGATCAGTGAACAGGTGCTTACGCGCCCTCTCTTTTGCGGTGATGGCCGCCGGTGTCACCATAGCGCCAGCGCCGGATCCCTCCAACTTTCCTCCCCTTCCAACTATCCCTGTCAAGCCCTCTGAGGGCTAGCAGATCTCCCATCGATCCAGGACAGAAAGAACAATGTCATACACGGCGGTGCTGAGGCCAACTTCGCCGCGAGCTTCAAAGAAATCATTTGATGATGTCGGAGATGATTTCAAGGTGGCGACGATCTACAACAGTAAGCCCGATATCTTCTACCCTGAGGAGGTAACTTCTATGGCTGATTCGTATTGATTTGCGCTGGTGGGCAAATTTTCTGGGAAACGCCCTAGTTTTTCGACAACCATGCAAGCTTTCAAAAACCTAGGGCTTTCTAGCTTCTATAACATTCATTTTCTGTGATCGGGACATCTCTTCCTGCATCTGACCTCCATTGAAGACATGGCTCAAATTTGGACTAGAGGAATCTGGTATATCGGGGGTGTTCCTTTGCGCATCTTCAAATGGTCTCCACACTTCTCTTATAAAGAAGAATTGCCAATTGTTCCGGTGTGGATCCAATTTTCATATTTCCCTATACATATGTTTAACAAGAATTGTTTGTTTTCAGCAGCTAGGATTGTGAGGAAACCAATAAAAATTGATGAGGCTACGGCAGAGAGATCGAGATTGTATATGGCTCGAGTGTGTGTAGAAATAGACTTGTTAAAACCAAGAGTTGAAGAATTCTGGATTGGAATTGGTGAGGAAAAAAGGTTGCAGAAGGTGGTTTTTGAGAAACACCCTAATTACTGTGAATACTGCCTACATCTGGGTCACTTAGTGAATGAATGTTACATTAATGGAAATCAGTCGAAGCCGGATTGGAAAAGAAATAGAGGTACGGTTACTGCTTCAGGTGAAGATCTGCGTATGAGGCTGAATCATAAACATGAGGAGGAGATAGGAAATAACAATGGGGAATCGACTGACCTCCTGCAAGCTAGTGTAATACACAAAACAACAAAACAAACTTGGGTACAAAAACAAGGAGTAGCTGGACAGCAATTTCATGGGTACAGAGTGGATGAGGCTCCGAGTAACCGTTTTCATACTCTGGATGGTTTTGAGGCAGGAAACAAGATGATTTGAATGTGTCCTTTGCTGAGAGAATGGAGGAGATGATTGCAGAAGAAGAGGTCAAGAATGAGGTTGAAGAAAATGTTATGGCTGAGTTTAACAAGGAGATCCGGAATGGTCACAATCATTTAAAAGAGGGGCAGGGCAAAAGTACTTTTTTGGAGCACACTGAAGGCATTCGACAGAAAATAGTGGTTGTTGGCAGAAGGGAAGAAAAAGGAAACTTAATGGCAGCTATATGCGCAGAAAGGGAGATGCAGATGGATACATACGCAGTGGAAAATGTAAGATACATAAAAGGTGTGCCAAAGGTATCAACTATGATAGGGGTTGTATCTGATGACAAACAAGATACCTACAATGAAGAGTGTACAACACAGATGATGTCCACAAACTTGAATTTAAATGTAAATGTGGAAGAATTAAATGGAGATGCAATAATTACATATAAGATGAAAGGAAAGCAAAGGGATCAGTTGCTGAACACATCAGATACAGATTTGATACAAGGTAAAATGGGCGGTTATGATTTGAATTCAGAGCAGGTTGTTTCGGTACAGGGTAATAGTTCATCAGATTTAGCTATGCAAAAAGAACCGGAGAGGGTGGAAGCCTCTAATTCATTTATGGAGGAGATAGGTTGTAACGCCCGAAAATTCTCAAAACTAATTTTAGAAATATTTTAGAATTTATTCTAAATTTATGGATATTTTTATGGAATTTTTCCGTAAACGAAAGTGGCAAAAAGGGTTATAAACAGAAAATCGCATGGGTGGGAATCGAACCCTCCACCCACGCTGTGAGAGTCGAATGGGCGGACCAGCTGTACTGGGTTGTTTTGTTGAAATAGATTGAGCGAAACAATAGATAAGGTATAATTAGGTAAATTCGCCCCCATAAGTATAAATAGATAATTAAGGAGAGAAGTTTTATTTTCCCTCAACTCAAACCCTTCCTCGCCCAAACCAGCCGCACGCCGCCCTCTTCCCTCCTCTCTTGGGCGAAAACACACCAAGCCCTAGGGCTCTCCTCCGGTGGCCGGCCAAGGCTCTTCTCCAAGAGATTTTCCTATATTCGGAATCCCCGCGACGAGAGGAACGCATGAGAGCGAAGAAATCTCCGAGACTTCAAGTTTCTCCGGAACCTCCGACGCCGTTCTTGGTTGTAAGTCCAAGATATCAATGTAAGTACTGCTCACCTGCAGTAAGAGGCGGTTTTTCCGCAAGTTTTTCCCGTTAGAAAGTTAAAGATGCAAATTTTCCTTTAGTTACGATTTTTGCATGTAACTCTAGTTTAATCCATGCTTGTATAAGTTTGATTAAGTACCCTATATGAGGTTAGGGACTAAGAAAAGTTATGAGAGAAGAAAAGAGAAGATAAAGATAAGAAAAGAAAAGGCCAAGGCCTTAAGAAATCCCCAAAAGTCAAGACTTAGGGATTTGGGCACACAAGGTGCTCATTAAAATGCCAAGGCATTCAAGATAAGAAAGAAAAGCTATTTTATTTTCTAAGGCCAGTACCCGACGTCCAAGGGCGTCGTTAAAGAAATCCAGGTGTCCAATTCCAAGGTCTTGGCCCTGGTAGACCAAGGTCTGCTCTATTAGGATTGGTGGCTCGCTACCCCAACCTTTTAGGGAACGCGCATAAGATGGTACTTACGTCTTAAGTGGATCCAAGTGAGTTATTATTTTCAAGTATATGCTTTAGCAAAGTTTTCTAAAGTTTAAGAAAGTTTTCTAAAAGTTAAAGAAAGATTTAAAGTTAAAGAATTGCTAAAGTTTCAAGTTAAGCCAAGAACAAGTAAGCTAAGACTTATTAATGCTTGAGTATGCATGTTTTGAGTTTATTATAAAGTCTTAGTTTAAGTTAGATCATATAGCATTTATCCAAGTATTTGCGTTTTAGATATTTTGCATGTCTTAAAGCCATGAGTAAAGATTCGATGTCATTTTATTTAGCATACATATCCTTATGATTGCATGGGATGAGTATGAGTGTGAGTAGTCTTGAATATTGATACTTGATGGAGCTATTTGATGCATGTGCCAAGATATTGTGAGTTTCCCTTGAATCAAGTTTTTATTGCTTTAACTATGCTTAGAAAAGTTGCATTCACATTCCAAAATGCTTTAGTGAGGTGTAGAACATGTGGTTTGGTGTTATGAATGCATAGGAGTTAAGTTTGGTACAAAACTTTAGTTTAAAGTTCATATAGATTTTCATAACTTATTTACTTCCGCAAAAGTTCTAATTTCGAGTTTATGAAGTTGTTTTGATTGGCTAAAATGTTTAGAAAACTAGTATAGAGTATAGAAATGGTGTTGAGTCTTTGTATGGCTTGAAACTATAAGTTTTGTGGACTTTTGAAACAAGGTTTCGAATCTGAATTTCAGGTTTTCAGGCGTGCCAGTCGACTGGTTCAGTACCAGTCGACTGCTCTATCGAACAGTAGCTTCTGTTCGATGCATCAGTCGACTGCCAAGAGGCCAGTCGACTGGTGCCGCGCCCAGAAACTTTCTGTGGCCGATACCAGTCGACTGGTTAGATCTTAGTCGACTGGTACCATTGCAGAGAAGTCCTAGAGAAAGGAAGTGTGTCATTGTATCATGCATGACTATTAGAGTTAGAATATCATCCTTAGATGGATTTAAAAGAAAAAAAAAGAAGTTCCGCATTCTTAGTCGTGCAGTAGAGTCAAGAAGTAGATAAAGTAACGATCCGTCTAAGGTAGAGAAGGCGGGTCGCTACAGGTGGTATCAGAGCAGTTCCCATTCTCCGGCATCACACACACATCAACATCAACCTTGCCGTCTTCAAGTAAGAGTGCTTTAAGTTTCAGTTTTTCTATTGCTCCTTTACTAATTTCAGTATAGAGAAATGCTTAAGTACTTACTCATATGTGTATAGAACAAGGAAGCATGTTTAATACCTTAGTATCACGGAATCATGTTTAATCCCTAGAATGGATATTAGGTTACTAAGTAAGAAGACAAGTTTATACCTAGAGAGGTAGTAGTGATTTCTTGTTCCCTTATGCATTACTAGATGGCAAGAAGAGGTCGAGCTCCTAATGCAAGGAACGGAACCCCAGTTCAAGATAACAATGAGCCTGGCACAGAACAGCCAAACCTGATGGCAGTCATTGCTCAAATGCAAGCTCAGATTTCAGAGCAACAGAAGACCATCGCCACACTGATGGCAAATCAGCACCCAGAGCCCCCTACACCACCCACAGCAGGAGTGGAAACTCCAGTGGTGGCTAAAGTTCCACCAGTCACACAGGAGACCCCTGCCGTGAACCGAAGACAAGAAGCATACCTCGTCCAGTGGCAGAGGCTGAAACCCGAAAGCTTCTCAGGCACGACTGAGCCCTGGGATGCCCAGGCTTGGTTCAAGACTTTAGAGAGCACAATGGAGCTTCTTGACTGGCCAGAAGTCGAGAAGGTCAAATGTGCCTCCTTCTGCCTAACTGGAGATGCTCGTATGTGGTGGGAGCGAGTCAAGAGTAAGAGGATAGTCAACCAGATGAGCTGGACAGATTTCGAGCAAGAGTTCTATGAAGAGTTCTTCCACATGCGGGTTACCAACAAGCACTACGAGGACTTCATGGAGTTCAGACAAGGTAACCTACCAGTGGGAGAAGCAGTCGCGAAGTTCAACAGACTAGCTCGCCTCTGCCCAGAGCTAGTCAGCACAGAGAAGGAGCGAGTCAGACTGATGCTCCGCATGCTGAACCCTGAAATAGCACTAAATGTGAACAGCGGGACGCACTGACCCCAGACCAGCGAGGAGTTGGTCAGTAGTGCTCTAATCTCAGAGCACTATCTGAATAGCATCAAGGCACAACAAACACAGCAGAAGCCAGTCCTGATTGAGAACAAGACAACAGGAGGCCAGAAGCCTCAGCCAAATAACCAGAACTGGAAGAATAAGAACCACAAAAGGAAGCAGTGGCCTGGCAGCCAAAAAGGAAACCCAAAGAACAAGCAAGCTAGGTATCCACCTTGTCCTAAGTGTGGGAGGACCCATCCAGGAGCATGCCTTTTGGGTGTAACTGGATGCTACTCATGTGGACAAGAGGGACACAGATCCGGAGACTGCCCAAACAAGTTTAAGGTACTTCCTCAGCAGTCCGTACAGTATGGAGGCAAGCCTCAGTTACATTACATGCCTACTATACTGGAGGGACCTCAGATCAGTCAGGGAGGGTTGGAAGCAGCACTAGTTCCAACCAATGCCAGAGTCTTTTCCCTCACGAAGGGAGAAGCTGCCAGTGCCTCCACGGTCGTAACAGGTCAAATAGTTACTTTTCAGCATTTAGCTACTACACTGTTTGACACTGGGGCGACCCATTCTTTCGTATCAGTACCTTTTGCTAGTAAGTTACAGGTGCCTGCAGAGAGTTGGGAGTCCAGATTCCTGACAACTCTCCCTTCAGGGGAATCATGGAATCCACCCAGCGGCTCCGAGCTGTGCCAATCAAGATTTCAGACCGAGAGCTATATGTCGATCTGATAGTCCTTGCGATGCAAGACTTCGACATCATACTGGGCATGGATTTCCTCAGTAAGTACATCGCTTCAGTGGACTGCCGTAGAAGGAAGGTGGTTTATCAGCCCAGAAGGAGAACCACCATTCGAGTTTCAAGGAGCCCCAAAGAGGAAGACTCAGAAATTCCTCTCAGCCTTGGCAGCCCACCAGATGCTAGAGCAAGGGTGTGCTGGTTTTCTTGCACACGTAGTGGACTCAGAAGCAAAGAAAGAACTCAAGCAGGAGGATGTACGGGTAGTCTGCGAATATCCAGAAGTGTTCCCAGAAGAACTACCTGGAATACCGCCCAACAGGGAGGTGGATTTTGAGATTGAGCTGGTGCCAGGCACCGGTCCGGTCTCAAAAGCCCCATATCGTATGTCTCCTGCAGAGCTGAATGAATTACAAGAGCAACTAGACAAGGGCTTCATCCGCCCGAGTCATTCACCCTGGGGAGCCCCTGTACTTTTCGTCAAGAAGAAGG
Source organism: Boesenbergia rotunda (assembly GCA_024364735.1). Taxonomy (NCBI): domain Eukaryota; kingdom Viridiplantae; phylum Streptophyta; class Magnoliopsida; order Zingiberales; family Zingiberaceae; genus Boesenbergia; species Boesenbergia rotunda. The sequence goes on from JAGFNQ010008495.1 coordinate 47,882, forward strand.
ATGGGTCTATGCGCCTGTGCATAAACTACAGAGCTCTGAACAAAGTAACCATCAAGAACAAGTACCCCCTTCCCAGAATAGATGATTTATTTGATCAACTCAAAGGGGCTACAGTGTTCTCGAAGATAGACCTACGTTCTGGGTATCATCAGCTAAAGGTCAAAGAAAGTGACATTCCCAGGACGACCTTCAGGACAAGATACGGCCACTACGAATTTGTAGTGATGCCTTTTGGAGTAACCAATGCTCCAGCAGTCTTCATGGAGCTGATGAACCACATCTTCAGGGAGTATCTCGATAAATTCGTCATTGTATTTATTGATGATATTCTCATATACTCACAGACTTCAGAGGACCATGCTACACACTTGAGGATAGTGCTGCAGATCCTCCAGCAGGAGAAGCTTTATGCAAAATTCTCAAAGTGCGAGTTTTGGATAGATCATGTGACCTTCCTAGGTCACATTGTATCCAAAGAAGGCATTCAAGTTGATCCAGCCAAGATAGAAGCATTCAGCAACTGGTGTAGACCCAAGAATGCCAGTGAAATCAGGAGTTTCTTAGGCCTGGCAGGATATTACAGAAAATTTGTGGAGGACTTTTCCAGAATAACCTCTCCACTCACAGCCTTGACCAGAAAGAACAAGAAGTTTGAATGGTCAGATAAATGTGAGCACAGTTTTCTAGAGATGAAGAAGAGACTGACCAGTGCTCCCATCCTGACGGTTCCAGAGGGTGACAAGGCCTTTGACATCTACAGTGATGCATCCAAGATGGGCCTTGGAGCTGTCCTCATGCAAGAAGGAAAGGTAATAGCATATGCCTCCCGACAGCTCAAGGACTATGAGAAGAATTACCCTACACATGACCTTGAGCTAGCAGCTGTGGTTTTTGCACTGAAGCTCTGGAGACACTACCTGTATGGAGTGCAGTGCAGAATCTTCACAGACCATCAGAGTTTGAAGTACTTCTTCACTCAAAAGGATCTGAATATGAGGCAGCGCAGGTGGCTAGAGTTGGTCAAAGATTATGACTGTGAAATCTTCTACCACCCAGGTAAAGCTAATAAAGTGGCAGATGCACTGAGCAGAAAATCCTGTGCAGCACTGATGTCCCTATCATCACTGTCTCTACCACTTCAGAAAGAAATAAAGGATTTTGGAGTCGAGGTAATAATTGGGCAACTTTCTGCATTGACTCTAGAGTCAACCCTGCTTGTGGATATACAAAGAAAGCAAAGTCAAGACCCAGAGATCCAAAAGATCAAGCAGGAGATCCAAGAGGCAGAAAATTCAGAGTTTCGGGTATCAAATAGTGGCATCCTCTATCTTGGAGACCGCCTTTGCGTCCCCAATGATGAGGAACTAAGAAAGAATATTTTAGAAGAAGCCCACAGTACCCCGTACTCTATGCATCCTGGTTCCACCAAGATATATCAAGATCTAAGAAAAAGATTCTGGTGGTCTGGACTCAAGCGAGACGTGGCCAGATATATCAGTACCTGCTTGACCTGCCAGAGAGTCAAAGCAGAGCACCAGAGACCAGGAGGAGTTCTACAGCCATTTCCCATTCCAGAGTGGAAGTGGGAAGAAATATCCATGGACTTTATCACCGGTCTTCCAAGAACCACCCATGGACACGATGCAGTTTGGGTGATAGTAGACAGATTGACCAAGTCTGCCCACTTTCTAGCCATCAAGGTGTCACACTCAGTAGAGCATTTGGCGCAGTTATATGTGAAGGAAGTGATCAGGCTTCATGGAGTTCCGAAGTCTATCATTTCTGACAGAGACGGGCGGTTCATCTCCCATTTTTGGAGGTGTGTTCAGGACGCCCTAGGCATCAGACTTCAGTTCAGCACAGCTTTCCATCCCCAGACAGATGGACAAACAGAGAGAGTAAATCAGATTTTAGAAGATATGCTCAGGGCCTGTGCACTAGATTTTAAAGGCAGTTGGTGCAAGTACCTGTGTTTAGCTGAATTTGCCTATAACAATAGCTATCAGGCCACTATCAGGATGGCACCTTATGAAGCATTATATGGCAGGAAGTGCAGATCACCCATATGTTGGCAAGAAGCTGGTGAGAAGAAAGAGATGGAGTCAGGACTAGGCAGCCAGACTGAGCTTATAGATGAGACCACTCAGGCTATCCAGACGATCCGCCAGAGGATTGAGACTGCCCTGAGTAGACAGAAAAGTTATGCTGACACACGCCGTAGGCCACTGGAATTCCACGTTGGAGATTCAGTATTCCTCAAGGTCGCTCCTATGAAGGGAATGATGAGATTTGGCAAAAAGGGCAAACTGAGTCCTCGCTACATAGGACCCTATAAGATTATAAAGAGAGTTGGGAAGGTAGCCTATGAGTTGGACTTGCCAGAAGATATGTCAGCTATTCACAGTACATTTCATATCTCTATGCTAAAGAAGTGTATTCACGATCCTAGCCAAGTGATTCAGCCTCAGTCAGTACAGATCCAAGAAGATCTTAGCTATGAGAGCAGACCGACACAGATAGTGGACAAAACAGTTAAAAGATTAAGAAACAAAGAAGTGCCACTAGTGAAGGTCATCTGGCAGAATCAACAACATGAAGAGGTTACTTGGGAACGTGAGAACAGCATGAGAGAAAGATATCCAGAATTATTCTAAGTTCGAGGAAGAACTTTTTATAAGGTATGGGGGATTGTAACGCCTGAAAATTCTCGAAACTAATTTTAGAAATATCTTAGAATTTATTCTAAATTTATGGATATTTTTATGGAATTTTACCGTAAACGAAAGTGGCAAAAAGGGTTATAAACAGAAAATCACGTGGGTGGGAATCGAACCCTCCACCCACGCTGTGAGAGTCGAATGGGCGGACCAGCTGTGCTGGGTTGTTTTGTTGAAATAGATTGAGCGAAACAATAGATAAGGTATAATTAGGTAAATTCGCCCCCATAAGTATAAATAGATAATTAAGGAGAGAAGTTTTATTTTCCCTCAACTCAAACCCTTCCTCGCCCAAACCAGCCGCACGCCGCTCTCTTCCCTCCTCTCTTGGGCAAAAACACACCAAGCCCTAGGGCTCTCCTCCGGTGGCCGGCCAAGGCTCTTCTCCGAGAGATTTTCCTATATTCGGAATCCCCGCGACTAGAGGAACGCGTGAGCGCGAAGAAATCTCCGAGACTTCAAGTTTCTCCGGAACCTCCGACGCCGTTCTTGGTTGTAAGTCCAAGATATCAATGTAAGTACTGCTCACCTGCTGTAAGAGGTGGTTTTTCCGCAAGTTTTTCCCGTTAGAAAGTTAAAGATGCAAATTTTCCTTTAGTTACGATTTTTGCATGTAACTCTAGTTTAATCCATGCTTGTATAAGTTTGATTAAGTACCCTATATGAGGTTAGGGACTAAGAAAAGTTATGAGAGAAGAAAAGAGAAGATAAAGATAAGAAAAGAAAAGGCCAAGGCCTTAAGAAATCCCCAAAAGTCAAGACTTAGGGATTTGGGCACACAAGGTGCTCGTTAAAATGCCAAGGCATTCAAGATAAGAAAGAAAAGCTATTTTATTTTCTAAGGCCAATACCCGGCATCCAAGGGCGTCGTTAAAGAAATCCAGGTGTCCAATTCCAAGGTCTTGGCCCTGGTAGACCAAGGTCTGCTCTATTAGGATTGGTGGCTCGCTACCCCAACCTTTTAGGGAACGCGCATAAGATGGTACTTACGTCTTAAGTGGATCCAAGTGAGTTATTATTTTCAAGTATATGCTTTAGCAAAGTTTTCTAAAGTTTAAGAAAGTTTTCTAAAAGTTAAAGAAAGATTTAAAGTTAAAGAATTGCTAAAGTTTCAAGTTAAGCCAAGAACAAGTAAGCTAAGACTTATTAATGCTTGAGTATGCATGTTTTGAGTTTATTATAAAGTCTTAGTTTAAGTTAGATCATATAGCATTTATCCAAGTATTTGCGTTTTAGATATTTTGCATGTCTTAAAGCCATGAGTAAAGATTCCATGTCATTTTATTTAGCATACATATCCTTATGATTGCATGGGATGAGTATGAGTGTGAGTAGTCTTGAATATTGATACTTGATGGAGCTATTTGATGCATGTGCCAAGATATTGTGAGTTTCCCTTGAATCAAGTTTTTATTGCTTTAACTATGCTTAGAAAAGTTGCATTCACATTCCAAAATGCTTTAGTGAGGTGTAGAACATGTGGTTTGGTGTTATGAATGCATAGGAGTTAAGTTTGGTACAAAACTCTAGTTTAAAGTTCATATAGATTTTCATAACTTATTTACTTCCGCAAAAGTTCTAATTTCGAGTTTATGAAGTTGTTTTGATTGGCTAAAATGTTTAGAAAACTAGTATAGAGTATAGAAATGGTGTTGAGTCTTTGTATGGCTTGAAACTATAAGTTTTGTGGACTTTTGAAACAAGGTTTCGAATCTGAATTTCAAGTTTTCAGGCGTGCCAATCGACTGGTTCAGTACCAGTCGACTGCCCTATCGAACAGTAGCTTCTGTTCGATGCATCAGTCGACTGCCAAGAGGCCAGTCGACTGGTGCCGCGCCCAGAAACTTTCTGTGGCCGATACCAGTCGACTGGTTAGATCGCAGTCGACTGGTACCATTGCAGAGAAGTCCTAGAGAAAGGAAGTGTGCCATTGTATCATGCATGACTATTAGAGTTAGAATATCATCCTTAGATAGATTTAAAAGAAAAAAAAGAAGTTCCGCATTCTTAGTCGTGCAGTAGAGTCATGAAGTAGATAAAGTAACAATCCGTCTAAGGTAGAGAAGGCGGGTCGCTACATAGGTACTGATGATGAGGGAGAGGGATGTTTACAAAGGTCTTTATCGTTACCAATGGATATAAACAAGAATACTAATCCAAATGTTTCCCCTAGGAAAGCTGCCTACAAGAATCCTTCTGGTGTATCACAAAGGGTCACTAGGAGTAAATCACATGCACAAAAGGTCTCCTTTTCTTCAATGCTTTAATGTCAGGAATGGTATGGAATATAAGAGGGATAGGAAACCCGGCTTCTATCAGAAGATTACACTACTTGAAGAATCACTTTCATTTGAATTTTTTGGGAATTCTAGAGCCGATGATACAGTTGGATGGCTCTTCTATTACAAGAAAAATAGGTCTTTCTTCGGTTATCTCCAATTGCTCTTGGAAAATTTGGTTTATGTATGATACTAATATAGAATTTAAAGTGTTGGTTGATCATGAACAATTACTTCATTTGAGTTTAAAATCAGTTTTTCTTCCTATTGAAATGTTGTTCACTGTTGTTTATGCCAAGTGCTCGAGAGTTGAAAGATATGATCTATGGGAGAAGATAGAATATATCAAGCCAAGTAATGAGGAATTCTGGATGGTTGATAAAAAAGGAGATTTTAATGTTATTGCTAATGAATCAGAACAGTCTACAGGAGCTATAATGAGATTGGGAGCAACTGAAGATTTCAACAATTTATTGATGTCAACAGGGCTAATTGATGCAGGTTATGTGGGTGATTGTTTTACTTGGACCAATAATAAAATATGGAAGCGGCTTGATAGAATTTTGATATCTCCATCTTGGCAAGGCCAAGAATTCTCAGTACGGGTTGAACACCTGAGTTGTGAATCCTCAGACCATTGTCCTTTGCTGATATCTTTTCCTAATTTTGAGAAGGCAATACCTTCTTTTCGGTTTCAAAAGATGTGGTTAAGACATCATGGTTTTATGCAAACGGTAAGGTTAAATTGGAATTTGCCTAGCCCAGGTTTTGGTCTTCTTAAACTATAAATTAAACTTAAAAGGTTGAAAGAACACTTGAAGTGGTGGAACAAGGAGATATTTGGAAACCTTCATGATAATATTCAAAAAGCCGAACAGTCATTTGCTGATGCAGAAATTTTTTTTGATTCAGAGCCTACAGAAGAAAATCGCATTAACAGAAATAAATGTTAGGCACATCTATTTAAGATTCTTCAAATGGAAGAGGATTTCTGGAAACAGAGAGCAGCAGTGAAATGAATGAGTGAGGGGGATAGAAATACAAAGTTTTTCCATAACATAGTAAAAACAAGACAAATGACCCACAGAATTTTTCGGATATGGGATGAAGGAGAATGCTTAGAAAAGCCAGATCAGATCAGAGATTCGGGGGTCAAATACTTTGAAAAATTGCTAACAGGGGAAGACTATAATTGTATGATGGCTGATCTTAGTCATATACCTGAACTTATCACTACTGAGAAAAATAATTTTTTAACAACCTTGCCTTCTAAAGAGGAGACGAAACAAGTGATATGGGAAATGGACCATAATAGCGCAGCTAGGCCAGATGCATTTTCTGCAGCATTTTATGTCTCTTGTTGGGATATCATTCAAGATGAGGGTGTATCAAGCAGTGATGGACTTCTTTCAAGGTGGTTTTTACCGAAAGGAATGGCTGCCACAACTATTGTGTTGATACCAAAAAAAGAGAATGCACAGAAGTGGCAAGACTTTAGGCCCATCAGCTTATGCAATGTTTCATATAAGATTATTTCTAAACTGTTGGCGAATAGGCTAAAAACTTTACTACAAAAGATTATTTCACCAGCCCAGAGTGGTTTTGTGAAAGGTAGACTGATTTCTGATAACATCCTCTTAGCCCAAGAATTAACTCACAAGCTAAATTACCATGTCAGAGGGGGCAATGTTATTATGAAGTTGGATATGGCCAAGGCTGTTGATAGGATACAGTGGAGTCTATTATTCAGGATCATGACAGCTTTTGGTTTTTCGAACTCCTTCATAGCTATGATCAGGAGATGTATTACTTTGTGTTGGTTTTCAATTTGTGTTAATGGTAATCTTGCAAGGGGACCCTATTTCCCCTTTCCTTTTCATCATTGCATCAGAATTTTTGTCTAGGGGATTGGAAAAGCTATTTTCAGATAAACCTAGACTGGGCTATACTACAGGCTGTGATATGAAAGTATCACATCTTGCTTACGCAGATGATGTTATGTTATTTTTGAATGGTTCTATTGACTGTGTAAAAAAGGTAAAAACCTACTTGGATGAATATGAAATTCAATCGGGACAGTTGGTTACTGCAGGAAAAAGTCTTATTTATCTCACAAGTAGAATACCAGCTGCCCGCAGAAGCTTAATTCTTGCTGCTACAGGATTCATGGAAGGAACATGGCCCATTAATTATTTAGGGATCCCGCTATTTACTGGGAATCGAAAATCAGTGTACTTTCAACCTTTGATAGAGAAAATAAGGAAAAAACTTCTAGGTTGGAACTTAACACGCCTGTCTCATGGGGGTCGACTATTATTAATTCAAAGTGTTCTACTTTCAATGCCACTATACTTATTGCAAGTGCTTCTACCTCCCCTTTCTGTTTTACATACATTGGAGATGATCTTTGTGGGATTCTTTTGGGGCTCTATGGATAATAAAAAGAAAACTCATTGGGTTGCTTGGACAGATGTTAGTAAGAATAAATTAGAAGGAGGTTTGGGTGTGAGAAAGTTAACAGATTTCAGTTTGGCAATGGGGATTAAACTATGGTATCGATTTAGAGAAAGGAGTACTCTTTGGGCTAACTTCCTTACAAGGTTGTATTGTGGCAACACACATCCGGCTGCTGTCCAGTTGAGAAGTAATGCATCTACTTGCTGGCGCAGATTACTCAAAATTCGTGGATTAGCAGAGCAGAATATTTGCTGGATCATGGGAGAAGGTAAGTTGAATTTTTGGTATGACACATGGCTTGACAGTGGTCCATTGTTTCAGTCTTGTTCTATGGTTGGCAATCCTGGAATTATGGTGGCTGATTTTAGGGACGGATCACAGTGGAGAATGGATAGAGTTGAAAGTCTGCTCCCGAATGATAAAGCTGCTGAAGTTGCTGAAATCCCTGTGCAATTAGATATGCCTGATCGTATTATTTGGAGACTCTCCCTTGATGGTAAATTCTCTATTAAATCAGCATGGAATTTTGCTAGATAGTTGCAGCCAGAGGCTTCCATTAATGCGGCAATTTGGAGTGGCTTACTCAGTCCAAGGATATCCATTTTTGCATGGCGTTGCTTGAAGAGAAGATTACCTGTTGATAGCATTTTACAACATCGGGGAATAACTTTAGTGTCAAAATGTCAATGTTGCGGCTCCATAGAGACATGAGAACATTTGTTTTTTGATGGCCCGATTGCTAAGGATATTTGGATGTATTTTGCCACATTATTCAGGGTGACTAGACACACATCATTGATGGCTTGGATGGTAGGAACGGATTGGTCTCATGGAGGACACATTAGGGAAGCTATGCCCTTTCTCATCATGTGGTTTTTGTGGATAGCTAGAAATGATGCCAAGCATAGGGATATTAAGCAAGATGCGCAAATGGCTATAAGAAGTATAATTCAATACCTGATATTAGGTGAAGCTACGGGCACAATTAAAGGCAAGCACTGGCAAGGATTCTCTTCGGTAGCTAAAGCCTTAGGATTGACTACTAAAATCATTTGGAGAAGCATTATCACAGTGGTCCATTGGAAGAAGCCGAGTGTTGGAGGGTTTAAATTAAATACAGATGGATGTTCACGAGGAAATCCAGGAGAGGCTTCTTATGGAGTAATTATTCGTGATCACACAGGGAAATTCCTCAAAGTTAAGCATGGCACGTTGGGAGTGACAACTAATGTAAAAGCAGAACTTATGGCCATCTTAGTGGGTTTGGAACTATGTGCAGCTAATAATTTCCTGCCGATCTGGCTGGAATCTGATTTTATGGTGGCTTTATAGATAATTCAGTCTTCTACAACCTGCTGGGATTATAGGAAGATTGCCCTTAAGATAAGAAAGATGGCCATGGTGTATCAAGTGAGTTTCTCACATGTTTATAGAGAGGCTAATGTGGCGGCTGATTATTTGGCTGTAACACCCGCCCCTTATGTGAGCGACGCGTTACTTTTTTTTTCTTTTTCCGTACATTATTGCATATGTAGCGTAAATATAGCAGCGGAAATAATACTAAATCATGAACATATGCAATTGGATAAATTTCTTTCTAACTAAACAACTTTAAACATGTGAATCCTAGCATAACATATTTAACAAGAGAGTATATAGTTCTACATTAAGCATGTATATCATAAAGAACTTCAACTCCAACAAGTAGTAAGCGTAAACATAAGAACTAACACATGCAGTTTATAAGTAGCAACATTAAGTCTATGAGAAATAAGTCCATAAGTAAGAGTAAAGATAACAGTAGGATTGTTCTGCCAAGTCACTGCCACACACACACATGCCCTCCTGCTGCTTCCCCTTTAGTTTGATCTGCAACATAAGAAGGTAGACTATAAGCATAAAATGCTTAGTAAGCTCCTTGCTTACTCACAAAATCCGTACATCACACATAAATAGAAATCTACATCATTTGACATAAACATATAACATGAATAAATACTTAAAACATCTAAAGCACATAAGCATAAACACTTAAAACATGAATATGTCTATCGTTATTAAGGACATATGGCTTGAGTAAGTACTTAAAGCACCTAACATTCGCATAATCTTTAAAACATAATCATGTGCATAAACATTAGACATAGCATATGCAATATCATTAAACATAAACATGTGCATAACATTAAACATAGCATATGCAATATCATTAAACATAAACATGTGCATAAACATTATGCATAGCATATGCAATATCATTAAACATAAACATATGCATAAACATTAAGTATAGCATATGCAATATCATTAAACATAATCATGTGCATAAATATTAAGGATGCTCTTTGAAAAAATATATATAATATAATACTTGAACATTAACATATCATCATCATTGGGATCCCTGGCTTGTACCCATTCATCATTTACGCGTATCCCTTAGTAGAGTACGAGGTAGCTAATCCCGACCTACTAAGGTACTTGGCAACCTCTAGCGTAGGGACAGCTGCGGTAGTCTAGAACTGGGGCCTTGCTTAGGAGCCCATCTCTTGGACCTTTTTCAAGATCTGGTACAAGCCAATACATAAAGTAAAATAGCATACATGATTCCTTTTCTTTCCATAGCAATTTCGTTCTTTAGCATATCATTCATCATTTCTTTTCCTTTCTTAGAAATTGCTCTTTAGATATTCTTTTATTCATAATGTCATATATGTCATGGGCATACGTTCAAAACATAAATATCATCATAACTTTCAAGCATGAATCATGGCATGGAGAAAACATAATTTCATGGTAAGAAAATTCATAACATGCCAACTTATCATTCATGATTCATAAAACACATAATGTTCAATTTAAAACTAACGGTAATACATCTAGGGAACTTGTTTCATTTTTTTCCATCTATCATGGCATAATGGATATCTTTAATTCAACCATAATTCACATATATTTTACTGGTCAAAACATTTAGATAGGGTTATCATGGCATAAAAATACAACACAACATCACACAACTCATACAACATGCATACATTGAATATCCTACTACAAAGAGTACACCTAGGGAACTTGTTCCATTTTTTTTCATCTATCATGGCATAATGAGACATGGATACCTTTAATTCAACCATAATTCAACATATACTCTACTGGTCAAAAACATTTAGATAGGGTTATCATGGCATAAAACACAACACAACATCACACAACTCATACAACATGTATACATTGAATATCCTACTACAAAGGGACATTATCAAGTGAGGTTGTGACCTTAACCCATCCTAAATCCCAATTTAAGAAACTGATCAAAAATTTCTATGGTTCATATCAACATGAAAATGACAAAAACAAAAGCAATTAATTCATACAACATGCATATAATACATACTCTAACATTAAGAAGCATTAGCAAGTAACATGGCATCTTTAACTCATTTTTTTGCCCTTATTTAGGGTATTAACCAAACATGTTCAGAGGGGAAATATGACCTAAAATATATATAAAACCCTCAAACAAACATTAACAAGGAATTAAAAACCATTAGCTAGTCAAAAGAACCCAAACATCTTCTTATGGCCAAAAAGTCTATGGCTTCATGAGAGCCTTGGCATAAACTTTTAAGGGTCTTTTTTGTAACGCCCACCCTTATATCTACTCTCGGGGCGGGGTTACGTACAATCAATCATATAATTTTTAACATAAAATAAAAACAAAAGTGCAAGGACTAAGTACTGAGCATGCTTGTTTAAAACTATCAAGTGATATTTACAAGTGCTAAGCATACTAGTCAGTGCATGCCAATCAAATATCATGCTTTAAGGATTAGAACATGGTAGGTGCATAGCAAGTTCAGTAACACATAAATCATGATAGTGAGGTTATACATTCCATTGCAAGGCATCATGAATTCACATCCTAGAACATCATTTAGAAGCATAGTCATAGGTTTCCATGCATAATAACAGTTCATAAGATTGAGTCTAAAGGAAGTCTAGAACATCATGTGAAATATCGTAATCAAGAGTTATCCAATAACATGATAGGTTCACAAGTAGTTCAACTCACAACATAATCAAACATAATCGAGTATAAGAGTAATCCAAGTGTAATCACTAATATTCATAATCAAGGAAACAACAACATAAGCATAGTAAAGTAGATATAAGAATCTTTCTTTCTCGAGCCACCACCCCACACATCTTCAGCCCTCCTGCCTCTTCCTTTAGTTTAAGTGTCTCTTACCCTTATCTGCAGCATAAGACAACACATAAACTAGTAAGCACAAATGCTTAGTAAGGATCCTGTCCTACTCGCAAAATCCATACGAAAGAATACAACATGTACACATAATGAATCATAAGCATGAGTTTATCATAGCATACTAAACATCAAAGTTTCTAAGCAAGCAGTATAAAGTATCTCAAGCATACCCTTCACATATAATAAATGTTTTCAAAACAATTCCATAAAGGTATTACTTAAAAATACTTTAACATCATATAGGGGCCCAGTTGTGTACCACATCAAGCGCGTTCCCTAATGAATTGGGGTAGCGAGCCACTAACCCATTAGAGCAGGACCCTTCCGTCCTACCGGAGCCATGACCTTCAGTTAACATGTACCCCAAATTTGTTTAACGACCCCCTTCCGAGTCGGGTACACAACTTTCAAAGTAAAATACTTATCATGCTTTTACATATATGCTAAGGAGTACTCCAAATCCACTTTCAAGGGACACACCACATAATATAAGAGGTACTCTTGATCCCATACTTAGTGGAGTATCCTTTCAGGCATATTAACATACACATCACATGCAATTCATAAGGGTGCCCCATGGGCTATAAGACATGCTCATACATACATCATATTTCAACCATTTAAACATACTTTATATATGACAAGATTGGTCACATAAATCATATTCATATCATAGGAAGTGGTAGCATGCTTCATGGATTAATTTAATTCTTCCCAACCCTAATGTTTCATGCATGACCGAAAGTTACATGCTAGGGAAAGTTAAGTTCTCCAATCAAGCATTCCATTTAAACATTTATACAAACACCATGTATACACTATCATGCAATACACTAAGCATAGAATACATCATAGGATAATCATGCAACCCTAAACTCTAATTCTTCATGCCTTAGCCGAAAGTGTAGGGTAGGGAAAAGTTGGGTTTTTTGAAACCAAACATTTATACAAACACCTTGTATACACTATCATGCAATACACTAAGCATAGAATACATCATAGGATAATCATGCAACCCTAAACCCTAATTCTTCATGCCTTGGCCGAAAGTGTAGGGTAGGAAAAAGTTGGGTTTTTGAAACTAAACATTTATACAAACACCTTGTATACACTATCATGCAATACACTAAGCATAGGATACATAATAGAGTAATTCAACCCTCACTAACCCTAGGGTTTTGTTCTGGCCAAAACATGTAGGGTGTTCAACCATAGTTTTTGTCATCACAACATGAAGGAAAAACAACATATATTTATACCCTAAGTCCCAAGGGGTCTCCTCATGCATCAAGGAGTAGCTAAGGCCTCCCCCTTGGGGGTGGCCGAAACTTGCACAAGGGAAAACTCCCATTTTCGAAAAAAGAAGAAGAAGAAGGAATCATGCAACAACAATTACACTGCAGGCGAGGGAATACTTACATCCTTTCGCTTGAAATTCACCTTCTCTAAATCCTTAGGGTACCCTTGGTTGAAGGAGGGGTGAGAGTTCCCCTTGCTAGAACTTCTCTAAGACCCTTGGCCCTAGTAGAGGGCAAGATCCTTGGATGGGGTCTTCTTCCTTCCAATTCCCTAGGGTTAGAACCCTAGGGTGTATTTTCGAAAATGAAAGGGAGAAAGAGCTTCTAGATTTCGGTGGGGAGAGTGGGGAAGAAGAAGAATGGAAGTTATTCCTCCCTCTCCCTCTCTTATTTATACTATTCTCATAAAGAGACATGTCTCTTCACTTCCCTAGCTTTAACGATCACGTTTTTTATTCTCTCAACATGAAACACTCTTGGTGTATTGGTTAAGACATAGTTAGTGTAACTAGGAGGTTCAAGGTTCGATCCTTGCTTCCTCCTTTCTACACTTTCTTTTTATCACATTTTGCACTAATCCACATCAAAGCCCATTAAGCCAAGCCCATCATGACATTTCATAATAATGTTTCATAAATTCATAATATTACATAAGGATGAAAAATTGGGGTGTTACAATCCCCCACACCTTATAAAAAGTTCGTCCCGAACTTAAAATAGTTCCGGATACTTTAATCACATTGCCTCCTCTCGTTCCCAGGTGGCTTCTTCAAATTGCTCATTCCGCCACAGAACCTTTACTAAGGGCACTTCCTTGTTCCTTAGCCTCTTGACTTCCTGATTTAGGATCTGAATAGGTCGGCATTCGGAACCTAGGTTCTCTTGGTCTTGTACTGGTTGGGGCTCTATCATTTGATTCACATCAGAGGTACATTTCCTGAGCATTGATACATGGAAGACATTGTGGATAGCCGATATTTCTGGTGGTAGCTCCAGTTCGTAGGCCACTTTGCCTACCCGTCTCAGGATCTGGTACGGTCCCACATATCGCGGACTCAGCTTCCCTCTCTTCCCGAATCTCATCACCCCTTTCATAGGGGCCACTTTAAGGAATACTGAATCCCCAACATCAAACTCTAGTGGTCTGCGTCGCTTATCAGCGTAGCTTTTCTGCCGACTCTGAGCAGTCTCTATCCTCTGGCGGATATTCTTTATATCCTGAGTGGTTTCATCTATAATATCAGTCTGGAGTCCCATCTCCTTCATTTCACCACTCTCAAGCCAGCATATAGGAGATCTGCATTTCCTTCCGTATAGTGCTTCGTACGGTGCCATCCCGATAGTAGCCTGATAACTGTTGTTATAAGCAAACTCTGCCAGGCTCAGGTATCGACACCAGCTTCCCTTGAAGTCTAAGGCACAAGCTCGTAACATGTCCTCTAATATCTGATTCACTCTTTCAGTCTGCCCGTCAGTCTGGGGGTGAAAGGCCGTACTGAATTTCAGCTTCGTGCCAAGAGTCTTCTGCACGTGTCCCCAAAAATCTGAAGTAAATCGACCATCCCGATCAGAGATAATGGTCTTGGGAACCCCGTGTAGTCGGACAATTTCCTTGATGTATAGTTGAGCCAACTGCTCTACTGAGTAGGTCATCCTGATAGCCAGAAAATGGGCAGACTTGGTTAGCCTATCCACAATAACCCATATACCATCAAATCCGTTCGTTGTTCTAGGCAGCCCTGAGATGAAATCCATAGAGATGTCTTCCCATTTCCACTCGGGGATCGGCAAAGGTTGCAGAACTCTTCCAGGCCTCTGGTGTTCTGCTTTGACCCTCTGGTAGGTCAAACACATACTGATATAGTGGGCTACATCTCACTTCATACCGGACCACCAAAACTTGCTCTTCAGATCTTGATACATCTTGGTAGACCCAGGATGCATCGCATAAGGCATTCCGTGAGCTTCCTCGAGGATTCTTGTCCGTAAGTCGGAGTCGTCGGGAACACATAATCGATCCCAAAGATATAAGACTCCGCTGTCTGAAATCCGAAATCCATCGTCCTTGCCTTCGAGAACCTCTTGCCGAGCCTCTGAAGGCTCGGATCATGATTCTGCTTTTCCAGAATATCGTCGAATAATGTCGGCGCAATCATCAGGGTGGATAACTGTCCTGATATGATTTCAATCCTGTAATTCATAATTTCTTCCCCTAGGGGTTGTGACAAAGCTGATAAAGATATCAAAGCAGCACATGATTTCCTACTGAGTGCATCGGCTACCTTGTTGGCTTTCCCCGGATGGTACAGGATCTCACAGTCGTAATCCTTGACCAATTCGAGCCATCTGCGCTGTCTCATATTCAGATCTTTCTGGGTGAAGAAACATCGCAGACTCTGGTAATCTATATAAACTTTACACTGAGTTCCATATAGATAGTGCCTCCATATTTTCAGCGCAAAGACCACTGCTGCTAGTTCTAAGTCATGGTTAGGATAATTCCTTTCATGTTCTTTGAGTTGCCTAGAGGCATAGGCAATCACCTTCCCATTCTGCATAAGCACAGCTCCGAGTCCCAGTTTGGATGCGTCACTGTACATATCGAAACCCGTACCGCTTTCTGGAAGAGTCAATATCGGAGCGCTAGTCAGCCTCCTTTTCAGTTCAGTAAAGCTCTTCTCACATTCATCGGTCCATACATATTTCTTGTCTTTCTTAGTAAGAGCTGTCATAGGGGCTGCAATCCGAGAGAAGTCCTCTACGAATTTTCTGTAATAGCCTGCTAGCCCGAGGAAACTTCTGATTTCGTTGGCATTCTTGGGTCTGGTCCAGTTACTCATAGCTTCGATTTTAATTGGGTCCACCATTACTCCTTCCTTGGAGATAACATGTCCCAAGAATGATACTTGATCGAGCTAGAACTCGCATTTGGAAAATTTAGCATACAGTTGTTCCTTCTGAAGAATCTGTAGTACTATACTCAGGTGTTCAGCATGTTCTTTGGGAGTTCTCGAATATATAAGGATATCGTCGATAAAGACGATCACAAATCTGTCGAGGAATGCCGAGAATACCCGATTCATTAAGTCCATAAACATAGCTGGAACATTGGTAACTCCAAATGGCATAACTACGAACTCATAATGTCTGTATCTGGTTCGGAAGATAACCTTTCGTTTACGGCACTCGATAGAGGCGCCGTATTTGTTCAAGAAATCCATGCCCAATATCACATCATAATCTGGCATATCAAGCACTATCAGGTCGCAGTAGAGTTCCCTATCTCCGATTCTGATCGGTGCAGCACGTAGCATTTGGGTAGATAAGATCTTATTTATTATATCACTAAAATTTATTTATCAAATCTTATAAGTCTATATACAAAACTATCCTCACTCAGTGAGCTAGATGGCCCGCCATCATACCCATAACAAAGAACATCATTGCAATCACTGCCACTCCTTCGTTCATCTCTCCTTGGCCTGCCCCAGGATCTTCTACCGTCTCCATCGGATCCTCTTCCTCTATCTCGGGAACCTCCTCAGCCACTTCAGGGTCTTTCCCAAACATCTCGAGCATCTCGGGGCCTTCCTCGAAGGGCTCAGGATCTTCCTCGTATATCTCAGGATCCTCTTCGGACATCTCCGGGTCCTCCTCAAACATCTCATGATCCTCCTCCGAGTCCCCCAGGTCTTCCGGGAACTCATGGCGGAGAAGATGCTTACATAATTCCGTGTATGAGAGACAACATCCGTGCTGCCCCCAGATCTGATGAGCAACCTCTCTCGCCCGATTGGGCAATAAGCGAAGCAGAGCTCTGATCCTATGATCATCCATGACTGGAAACCCTTCCCGCTCCAGTTTCCAGAACAGCCGATCTGATAACCCCATGTTGCCTTGAATTCCACGGGTCGGAATGTACTCAACTTCCTCTATCCGGTTCATCAGCTCACGGCACCTCTCAGTGTAGTTCTCATGCAAAATCTGGAATTGAAAAAAAATGACATAGTTAGTACTAAACCTGCCCAAGCCAGTACCAAAACCATTTCTTTTTCAATTCGCAAATATATACCGAGAAAAACACACGCAACTCGGTTTCTTCTACCCTAGTGATTAAAATGTGTTCACTTTTCCTACCCTTAAATTTTAAATATTTGATTCATGAAAGAAGATAAAAATATCGTTCATGGTTACATATCCT
Source organism: Boesenbergia rotunda (assembly GCA_024364735.1). NCBI lineage: Eukaryota > Viridiplantae > Streptophyta > Magnoliopsida > Zingiberales > Zingiberaceae > Boesenbergia > Boesenbergia rotunda. Next base: position 65,104 of record JAGFNQ010008495.1, read on the forward strand.
AAGGTACTTTTTATCATAACTATCGTTCATACTTGCATATCTTAAAGTCATAAAACATCTTTATATAATCATTACTGCACATGAAACAAAGTAAAGCGAGGTTAGGATCTCTTACTTGGAAGCGACAGGATGAAGCTTGATGTGTGTGTAGTGGAGGGGAAACCTGCTCTGATACCAAATTGTAACGCCCGCCCTTATATCTACTCTCGGGGTGGGGTTACGTACAATCAATCATATAATTTTTAACATAAAATAAAAACAAAAGTGCAAGGACTAAGTACTGAGCATGCTTGTTTAAAACTATCAAGTGATATTTACAAGTGCTAAGCATACTAGTCAGTGCATGCCAATCAGATATCATGCTTTAAGGATTAGAACATGGTAGGTGCATAGCAAGTTCAGTAACACATAAATCATGATAGTGAGGTTATACATTCCATTGCAAGGCATCATGAATTCACATCCTAGAACATCATTTAGAAGCATAGTCATAGGTTTCCATGCATAATAACAGTTCATAAGATTGAGTCTAAAGGAAGTCTAGAACATCATGTGAAATATCGTAATCAAGAGTTATCCTATAACATGATAGGTTCACAAGTAGTTCAACTCACAACATAATCAAACATAATCGAGTATAAGAGTAATCCAAGTGTAATCACTAATATTCATAATCAAGGAAACATCAACATAAGCATAATAATGTAGATATAAGAATCTTTCTTTCCCGAGCCACCACCCCACACATCTTCAGCCCTCCTGCCTCTTCCTTTAGTTTAAGTGTCTCTTACCCTTATCTGCAGCATAAGACAACACATAAACTAGTAAGCATAAATACTTAGTAACGATCCTGTCCTACTCGCAAAATCCATACGAAAGAATACAACATGTACACATAATGAATCATAAGCATGAGTTTATCATAGCATACTAAACATCAAAGTTTCTAAGCAAGCAGTATAAAGTATCTCAAGCATACCCTTCACATATAATAAATGTTTTCAAAACAATTCCATAAAGGTATTACTTAAAAATACTTTAACATCATATAGGGGCCCAGTTGTGTACCACATCAAGCGCGTTCCCTAATGAATTGGGGTAGCGAGCCACCAACCCATTAGAGCAGGACCCTTCCGTCCTACAGGAGCCATGACCTTCAGTTAACATGTACCCCGGATTTGTTTAACGACCCCCTTCCGAGTCGGGTACACAACTTTCAAAGTAAAATACTTATCATGCTTTTACATATATGCTAAGGAGTACTCCAAATCCACTTTCAAGGGAGACACCACTCTTCAAGGGTACTCATGATCCCATAGGGACACACCACACAACATAAGGGGAGCTCTTGATCCCATACTTAGTGGAGTATCCATTCAGGCATATTAACATACACATCACATGCAATTCATAAGGGTCTCCCATGGGCTATAAGACATGCTCATACATACATCATATTTCAACCACATAAACATACATTATATATGACAAGATTGGTCACATAAATCATATTCATATCATAGGAAGTGGTAGCATGCTTCATGGATTAATTTAATTCTTCCCAACCCTAATGTTTCATGCATGGCCGAAAGTTACATGCTAGGGAAAGTTAAGTTCTCCAATCAAGCATTCCATTTAAACATTTATACAAACACCATGTATACACTATCATGCAATACACTAAGCATAGAATACATCATAGGATAATCATGCAACCCTAAACCCTAATTTTTCATGCCTTGGCCGAAAGTGTAGGGTAGGGAAAAGTTGGGTTTTTTGAAACCAAACATTTATACAAACACCTTGTATACACTATCATGCAATACACTAAGCATAAAATACATCATAGGATAATCATACAACCCTAAACCCTAATTCTTCATGCCTTGGCCGAAAGTGTAGGGTAGGATAAAGTTGGGTTTTTGAAACCAAACATTTATACAAACACCTTGTATACACTATCATGCAATACACTAAGCATAGGATACATCATAGAGTAATTCAACCCTCACTAACCCTAGGGTTTTGTTCATGGCCGAAACATGTAGGGTGTTCAACCCTAGTTTTTGTCATCACAACATGAAGGAAAAATAACATATATATATACCCTAAGTCCCAAGGGGTCTCCTCATGCATCAAGGAGTAGCCAAGGCCTCCCCCTTGGGGGTGGCTGAAACTTGCACAAGGGACAACTCCCATTTTTGAAAAAAGAAGAAGATGAAGGAATCATGTAACAACAATTACACTGCAGGCGAGGGAATACTTACATCCTTTCGCTTGAAATTCACCTTCTCTAAATCCTTAGGGTACCCTTGGTTGAAGGAGGGGTGAGAGTTCCCCTTGCTAGAACTTCTCTAAGACCCTTGGCCCTAGTAGAGGGCAAGATCCTAGGATGGGGTCTTCTTCCTTCCAATTCCCTAGGGTTAGAACCCTAGGGTGTATTTTCAAAAATGAAAAGGGAGAAAGAGCTTCTAGATTTCGGTGGGGAGAGTGGGGAAGAAGAAGAATGGAAGTTATTCCTCCCTCTCCCTCACTTATTTATACTATTCTCATGAAGGGACATGTCTCTTCACTTCCCTAGCTTTAACAAGCACGTTTCTTATTCTCTTAACATGAAACACTCTTGGTGCATTGGTTAAGACATGGTTAGTGTAACTAGGAGGTTCAAGGTTCGATCCTTGCTTCCTCCTTTCTACACTTTCTTTTCATCACATTTTGCACTAATCCACATCAAAGCCCATTAAGCCAAGCCCATCATGACATTTCATAATAATGTTTCATGAATTCATAATATTACATAAGGATGAAACATTGGGGTGTTACATTTTTGCTTCATCTTTTTTTCATCATAACTCATAACTTAACATCAAGAAAACATTGGAGTCATTAGATAGCATCAAACACAAACCTAGGCCCTAAAACTCATGTTGGCCGAAACTTGCTTATAGGGGAAAAACTTCACGATTTTAGCAACACATTGCAAGAACTTACAAGAACATCAACAAAACATATATGAACTATTATGTTGCCGGTGAGGGGAGTCTTTCCCTTGTGCTAAAGATTTCCAAACAATATATATCACCTAGGAGGAGAAAGAAAGAACTTCTTGCTCCTTGGCTCTTCCTTTGCTTCACAAACACAAATCCTTCACTAGATCTTCTTGGAGAGAATTTTTTTGATGGAGAGAGGACCTTGGTATTTTCGGCAATGAGAAGAGGGAGGAGATGCCTTATGGCATTTTTTTCTTTCCTCATCTTCTTATAGTAAATGAAGAGGTATGTCTCTTCACATTCCATGGTGACCCCTTTACCTTCCATGGTGACTCTTCATCCTCCATGGTGCCTTTTCATCTCCCTTATCCTTACACCTATCTACAATTTCCTTTATCCTCCTAATAGCACTCCCTTGCTAGGTGAATTGGTTACATATGCATTCTTACGACTTACAACATCTCTAAGGTCCAAGGTTAGATCCTTGGCACCCACCTCATGTCATTTTTTTTTATATTCCTTTGCAAGCCCATCTAAAGTAAGGCCCATTACAAGATGTGTTATTTCTTTTATCCTCATGGGGCCCATTAGGATAACTAATGAAGTGCTTTTAAGACTCATTAGGAATTTCCACCATTTAGAGCTCATATAAGGCCCATTAACACTTACACTAAAATTCCCACAACTCTAACTATCATTCATGAATCATACTCAATATGGCTATTATTCATGCAATTATACTCAATATTAGGGATAATATTGAAGGGAATTTTAGTGGGGTGTTACATTGGCAAACCAAGCTTTTAAGTTTGTAGGGGAAAAGGAATTATCAAGGCAACAAATAGATAAGACTTTAAGTGGCATTTGTAAGGTTGACAAAATGGGAATTCCTTATATCAGATTGGATCGGAAGCCAATTTAGGCCTCAGGAAGTGATGGTTTTAATATTAGCTGTTCGGGTGGATACATGAACAGATTTCCAGAGAATATTTTCAGTAGCTAATTTATCATTCAATTGATATCTGTTACAAGGGATTCTTGGAGAAATTAGCAGAGTTCTAGCATTTACAGATTTCAGGAATTATAAGTTGTTTGACAACTGCTGATTTACTGATTTGCACAGTACCAAGTTTTCAGATTTTCAAGATTTTGTGTTGTCTGACATCTGTAGTTGAACCAGAAGGTTTCAGGAGGAGTCAGGGCTTGTTCCAAAAGTGTCATATTGATTTTCTATTGTGGATTTAGTGGGTCTGATTTTTATAAAGCCTGATTGAATGGGTTTGATAACCAGACTCTAGTCTCCGAAGGATTTCAGGGTGCCATCACCAATTTTGGCACAGTTTGGCACAATCAACTCTAACTCTTTAATCACTCCTTCTGTTGGTGACTCTGAGATCTAATAGAAGGATTCGTGTGACTCTGAGATGCATGGAGTATTTACAATGTTATACTGATTTACTGATCTGAAGAGTATCAGGATTTTAAAGCTCCAGAATCCTGGTGTGGCCTGACATCTGCTGACATCTGCCTGTCTGAAAGGGGATTCTGACTATTGAGATATTGGATGCATTTAATAGTTATTGATACTAGTTTGCACTCTGAAAGCATTGATTTGGAAAAATCTGGGTGACAAATTGTTAATCGGTAGAAAACTGGAAAAGAAATCTGTTAAAGTATGCATATGATCTATCAGTTTTCTTCTATGTAATTACATGAGTACGATGACCAGAAGGATGGTAGAAACAAACTCTGTAATAGATTGCTTTATTGTTCATTTATGTATTATGAGGCCAAGCAAAAATTCAGAGATGTTTTAATATCAAGTTCACAGTAGTATCGATAGATTCTTTTGGTTCAGACCAGTATGTGCTTTGAAGGAAAGCAGTATGGTTCATTCCAAAAGTATCATATTGGTTCTTTTATTGTAGAGTTACTGGGACTGTATTCTGTCAAAGCCGGATTGAATGTTTTGGATTTAGACTCTGGACTCAGAAGGATTTCAGGGAGCCAAACGTGCCATCTGTTTGTTACAAATCACTGTTAGAGTCATATGTTTGTTCTGATTTACTGATCTGTAGTGCACTAGAGTTCCAGAATTTGTGTGGCAAAATTTGTGTGGTCTAATATCTACTTGCTCTAAAAGAGGAATCTGAGTATGAGATATTTGGATGCATTCAATAGTTATTGATATTAGCTTGCACTTTGGAAGTATTGATTTGGAAAGCTGGGTGACAAAGCGTGATCTGTAGAAAACTGGGAAAACAAATATGCTAAAGTGTTCATTTATTATCAGGCCAAGTGAAAATTCAGAGCTGTTAAATATAGTTCATACTAGCCTGAGTTTGAATTTACAGTTTCGGGTGATTCTTTTGGTTTAGACCAATATGTGTTTTGAAGGAAACAGAATGGTTCAGAAGGAGACAGGGCTTGTTCCAAAGTATCATACTGATTAGTTTATTGCTGTGTTAGTGGGACTGTATTCTGTTAAAGATGGATTTGACACAGCATGTACAAAATCTCTGCTTTTGCTGAGAAGGGCTCGTGGTTATCTGTGAACTAGAGGTCGGAGAATTAGATGGTCAAGACAAAATCAAAATGGTGGGATAAGAAGTGTAACAGTGGAGAATTTAGACCTTGGTTCCCGAAGGTGGTGAATGGATCCGCCCTATATGATCCATCTAGTCCGTAGCAAACGGCTACGGTAAAGACTCCTAAAATTCGTTGATGGCTGAGCCTTTGCCAAAAAGCCTGCAAGGGTGCATAGATCCACCATAGATCTATCTAGTCCGTAGTAACGACTACGGTAAAGACATAACAAATCTGTTTTTGGCTGGTCACTTGCCCAAAGTGAACATCGGGTGCTTTATTTCAGAAGGTTTTGTAAAAGGCCCAGAGATTAAAGCTAAGATGGTGGAAAATAGAAGAAGGAATAAGAAGATGGAGGGCCATGGATTCTCATTATTTGGTATTTTCTGCTAAACAATATTCAGAAGTGTTTGCATTAGAATGCAGAGTATGAGGTGCTGTGTGATTGTGAATTGGAAATCTGCAAAGCTATTTGTTCTGTTAAACCAAAGAGCTGGGGACGGGCCAAGGCTGGCTTGTGTCGAGATCTCAAATGCAGCAGGCTTTGATGTTATTACGATATAGGATCATGGTTTTTGGCTGATATTTCATGCTGAGCTGATTGATTAGAAGTGGATTCTGAGAAGGCTACTCAATGGATATTTGGGCGGTTTGGGATGCTAAAGTGTTGATTGGCTTTTGTAAAGATTTAAATAGTTTTACAATTAATTTTTGGCTTTTAATCCTTGTAATACATGTAAACCCTTTAGAGTCCTTGTAATTCTGTATTAGAAGGTCAGGTTTGACTCCCCTTCTAATATAGATTTTTCTTTCAGCAATAAGATTTCTTGTTTGATTAAAAAAAAATTATGTAAGTCTACTTGACCTACTAGGCTTTGGTTGGAGTCAACCCTCCAAGACTTTACCACCTAAGATCTACACTTTAGGGTTTCATCACATAGTTTCACTCAATAGGACCTAGCATCACTTACCAGGATTTCGTTACCCAGCTTCACACACTAGGACTGTAGGAATTTTCGGGCCGCGAAAACCGCTTTTTCGTGTCGCGGAAACCCCGAAAGCCCCAATAGAAAGGATCCGAGCGAAGAAAACCATTTCAAAAATTTACGAGTGCTCGTTTACATGCTTTAAAACCGATCTACAACCTAGATCTATTAGAGAAGAGAAAAACTACCTTCGATGCGTGCCCCGCAATTCCCGCTCGCTCCTCGGTTGGTGTCGGATCTCAAGGATGCAAAGTAGCAACCCTCTAGAAGTATCCACACAAGCAAGAGAGTGGAGAGGAGAGCCCAAAAGTGTGCTAGCACTACTTGGGGTCTCGGCAAGATGAGAGGAGAGGGAGAGCAAAACCAAACCAAAACCAAGTAAAGAGAAGAATGAATCACCACCCCAAAATTAAAACACCTTTTGTGTGTTTTAATGGCCGGCCATTTAATGGCCATTATTGGCCATTAAGTGGCCGGCCACCACCTTTGGTAACCCCCTTTTTGAATTCAAAATTCAAATGGAGAGGTTACTTAGCCTTGATGATGATGGCAAGTCATCACTTGGTTAAGTCAAGGTGATGTGGCTTGAGTCAAGTCAAACTTGCCTCTTATGGACTTTTCATATTTAGCCAAAGTCAAACTTTGACTTCATTACTCTCTCATGATTAGATTCATCCAACACTTAGATCAAACTCGAGTCCAACTCAAGTTGTCTAATTTGAGTCAAGTCAAACTTGCCTTTTATGGACATTCCATATTTAGCCAAAGTCAAACTTTGACTTCATTACTTTCTCATGATTAGATTCATCCAACACTTGGATCAAACTCGAGTCCAACTCAAGTTGTCTAATTTGAGTCAAGTCAAACTTGCCTTTTATGGACTTTCCATATTTAGCCAAAGTCAAACTTTGACTTCATTACTCTCGGTCCATCATATGGACTTATTCTCCATCTATTGCTCTATGTGTGTGACCCTATAGGTTCTTGTAACGTTGGCAATGCCCTTAAACCTATTTAAGGACATAAGCAATGAGAGGTATCTAGCAACACATCATTGCTACCCAAGTTACAAGAATGTCGAGATCCAACATCACCATTGTGACTAATAATTGTGACCATCACAATATGTAACAACGTCCTTCTACCCTCGATATCTAGATTGATCTTTCATGAGGCATAGACCGTGTCATCCTCAAATCAATCTATATGTCTTGATCTCCAAGTAGACTCACTATAATCAAATAAGCTCAATATCTAATATTGCCTTATTTGGGCATGGTCATGCACTTAGTGGTCTTACTCTATCAAGAACGAAGATATCACTCCCGTCATATAGGAGGGATAGATCCCATCTACGTTACTCACATCCCTCCGCATAATTTGTTACAAACCCAGTAATCGCCTTTATAGTCCACCCAGTTACGGGTGACGTTTGACGAAGCCAAAGTACGTAACTCCTTATGTAGGGAACTATGGTAACTTCAGGTCTAGGACTATAGTCATACTAATAGTCACATGAGAAAGTATATGACACTCATATAACGATCCATGATACTTTCTCATGGCGGGCCATTCAGTATACATTCTCTAATGTATACTCATGTGTCAACTTGATATCTCATATCCATGACTTGTGAGATCAAGTCATCATGTTGACCTACATGCTAGTCTCTATGCATTAACATTGTCCTTGAATGTTAATACTTGACTGGGAATAATTAAGAGTAGTGTTCTCTATATCATCTCACTATCGATTCAACTAATCGATTGATATAGATAAGAACCTTCTACTCAAGGACGTTATTATACTAAGTTATTTGGCACCAATACACATAAGTACAATAACCATAAGAAATGCCTTTATATATAAGAAATATATATACAAGAATATGATACAATGAGTCCAAAAAGTAATCATCATATGATTGGCTCTAGCACTCTCACTAACAATCTCCCACTAGCACTAGTGCCAATCGCTGTAGTATCTAATACCCAATGACCTAGTGTGACCATCATGCTTCATCTGTGCCAAAGCCATGGTCAAGGGATCTGCGACGTTAGCCTCTGTGGGTACTCTGCAAATCTTCACATCTCCTCGATCGATGATCTCTCGAATGAGATGGAATCTCCGTAGTATGTGTTTGGTCCGCTGGTGTGAGCGAGGTTCCTTAGCCTGCGTAATAGCTCCATTGTTGTCACAATAGAGCTCTACGGGATCAGATATGCTAGGAACCACCCCAAGCTCAGTGATGAACTTGCGGATCCAAACTGCCTCCTTTGCTGCCTCTGATGCAGCAATATACTCAGCTTCTGTTGTAGAATCTGCAACTGTGTCCTGCTTCGAACTCTTCCAGCTCACAGCTCCGCCATTCAAGCAAAACACGAACCCTGACTGCGATCTGTAATCATCCTGGTCGGTTTGGAAGCTGGCATCAGTGTAACCCTTTACAACTAGATGCTCATCGCCTCCAAATATCAAAAAATATTCCTTAGTCCTTCTCAAGTACTTAAGGATATTCTTGACCGCTATCCAGTGACGTTCACCTGGATCTGACTGGTACCTGCTCGTCATGCTCAAAGCATACGAGACATCAGGACGAGTACATAACATGGCGTACATGATAGATCCTATGGCAGAAGCATAAGGGATCTTATCCATGCGGTCTCTCTCCTCTCTAGAAGAGGGACTCTGAGTCTTCGAAAGACTCACACCATGTGACATTGGCAGAATTCCTCTCTTGGAATTCTGCATGGCAAAATGGTGTAATACCGTATCGATGTATGTACTCTGACTTAGGCCAAGCAATCTCTTAGATCTATCTCTATAGATCTTAATGCCTAGAATGCAGGCTGCTTCACCTAAGTCCTTCATTGCGAAACAAGTCCCCAACCAAGTCTTCACAGACTGTAGCGAAGGGATGTTGTTCCCAATGAGTAGTATGTCATCCACATACAAGACTAGGAAGACTACTGTGCTCCCACTAACCATCTTGTAGACACAAGGTTCATCTTCGTTCTTGATGAAACCAAACTGTTTGATCGCATCATCGAATCGAAGATTCCAGCTCCGAGAAGCTTGCTTTAGACCATAAATGGCCCTATGCAGCTTGCATACTCTGCCAGTATGCTGTGGATCTACAAAACCCTCAGGCTGTGTCATGTACACATCCTCGAGGAGGTTTCCATTCAGAAACGCTGTCTTGACATCCATCTGCCAGATCTCATAATCGTGGTAGGCAGCAATAGCAAGCATGATCCGAATGGACTTAAACATCGCTACTGGAGAAAAAGTTTCATCATAGTCAATACCATGAATTTGCTTGAAACCTTTAGCTACCAGTCTACCCTTATAGGTATGAGTAAGTCCATCCATGTTAGGCTTTCTCTTAAAGACCCACTTACACCCAATGGGTTTGACCCCTTCAGGTGGATCAACGAAGGTCCAAACTTGGTTAGTGTACATGGATTCCATTTCGGATCTCATGGCTTCCAGCCATGACTCAGAATCTGGGCTCATCACAGCTTCCTGATAGGTGGTAGGCTCATTCTCAATGATCATAACGTCATCATGGTCAGGCAAGAGAAATGAATATCTCTCAGGCTACGACGTACCCTATAGACCTGCGAAGAGGTAGGTCTACCTGAACAGGTTGTTGTTCCACAACTTCTTGTGTAACAATCTCATCCACAATTCTTGTGGTTCCTGTTCAGTATCCATCAAGGGCTCAGTGCTATGGTCGTTGTCTTGAACTTCTTCAAGATCAAACGAACTCCCACTAGTCTTTCTAGAAACAAAGTCCCTTTCTAGAAAGACCCCAGTCTTAGCAACAAACACTTTGTGTTGACTGGGAATGTAGAAGTAATATCCCTTAGTTTCTTGGGATATCCCACGAAATAGCACTTATCGGACTTGGGTCCCAGTTTGTCTGAGACTTGACGTCTAACGTAAGCCTCACAACCCCAAACCCTCATGAAAGACATCTTGGGATTCCTCCCAGTCCATATCGTATATGGTGTCTTCATGACCGCCTTTGATGGAACACGGTTAAGTGTGAACGCTGCCGTGTCTAGAGCATATCCCCAAAAGGATATAGGAAGATCTGCGTGACTCATCATAGATCGTACCATATCTAATAAGGTACGATTCCTCCTTTCGGATACACCATTCCACTGTGGTGTCCCAGGAGGAGTGAGTTGAGATAGAATCCCACACTCAGCTAAATAGTCACGAAACTCATGGCTCAAGTATTCTCCACCTCGATCTGATCGAAGTATTTTAATACTCTTGCCGAGTTGGTTTTGTACTTCATTTCTGAATTCTTTGAACTTTTCAAAGGACTCGGACTTATGTGTTATCAAGTACACATAACCATATCTACTGAAATCATCAGTAAATGTGATGAAGTATCTATAAACACCTCGATCAGCAACATTGAAAGGGCCACATACATCAGAATGTATGAGTCCTAACAAATCTGTTGCCCTCTCGCTATGTCCACTAAAGGGAGTCTTAGTCATCTTGCCTAGAAGGCATGGCTCGCATGTCTCATATGATTCAAAAACAAATGAATCCAGCAATCCATCCTTATGGAGCTGGGACAAGCGACTCTCATTTATGTGGCCTAAGCGACAGTGCCAGAGATACGTTGGGTTCAACTCATTTGATCTCAACCTCTTGGTACTTACATTATAGATAGGGCGTTCTAAGTCTAGAATGTAGAGTCCGTTGATAAGATCTGCACTACAATAGAACATTTCATTTAAATAGACTGAACAACATTTGTTCTTAATTATAAATGAGAAGCCTTTCTTGTCTAGACAAGAAACAGAAATTATGTTCTTAGTAAGTGCAGGTACATAACAACAATCATCTAGTTCCAGTACAAGCCCAGAGGGCAGAGATAGAAAATAAGTTCCTACAGCAACAGCGGCAACTCGTGCTCCATTGCCTACTCGTAGGTCCACCTCGCCCTTTGCCAATGCCCTGCTATTTCTCAGCCCCTGCACATTGGTACAAATGTGAGAAGCACATCCAGTATCTAATACACATGATGTCGAAATAGAAAGGTTGACTTCTATAACATATATACCTGAAGTAGAAGGCTCGCTTCTCTTCTTCTTAAGATCCTCCAGGTAGATCTTGCAGTTTCTTTTCCAAA
>JAGFNQ010008496.1:0-71845 GCA_024364735.1 Boesenbergia rotunda
TGCGCCTCCATTCAAAGTAAATACGTATCGAGACTGAGATTTGGAGTCATCCTTATCTGTCTGGAAACTAGCATCTGTATACCCACGTATTACCATATCTCCTTCTCCATATATTAGGAACACATCCTTAGTTCTTCTTAAGTACTTAAGGATTGTCTTAACAGCCGCCCAATGATCCATTCCTGGATCCGACTGGTATCTGCTTGTGACGCTCAAAGCATACGATACGTCGGGCCTTGTACATAACATAGCATACATGATAGATTCTATCGCGGATGCATAAGGAATCTTATTCATGCAAATCCTCTCGTCTTCTGTGCGCGGACACATAGACTTTGAAAGGTTGATCCCATGCCTGATGGGATGGTAATCCTTTCTTGGATACCGACATGCTAAACCTTTTTAGCACTCGGTCTATATATGTAGACTGCGAAAGACCAAGCAACCGTTTTGATCTATCTCTATAGATTCTAATCCCAAGGATATAGGTTGCTTCTCCCAGGTCTTTCATGGAGAAAGTTTTGGACAATCAAATTATAACTGTCTATAAGCCTGATATATCGTTTCCTATAAGTAAGATGTCATCGACATATAATACTAGGAATACGACTGCACTCCCACGAACCTTCTTGTACACACAAGGTTCGTCTGGATTTTGTGAGAAATCAAACTTTTTGATTGTCTCATCAAAACGGATGTTCCAGCTCCTAGATGCTTGCTTCAGTCCATATATGGATCGTCGAAGCTTGCATACTTTGGTTTTATCAACCGATGTGAAACCTTCAGGTTGTATCATGTATACATCCTCAAGCAGGTTTCCGTTAAGGAAAGCTGTTTTCACATCCATTTGCCATATCTCATAATCATAATGAGCTGCTATGGCTAGGAGCATCCGAATGGATTTAAGCATAGCTACTGGCGAATAGGTTTCGTCATAATCAATTCCTTGCTTCTGACGATATCCTTTTGCCACTAATCTAGCCTTAAAGGTAACAACATTACCTTCCATGTCGGTTTTCTTCTTGAAAACCCACTTGCACCCTATGGGCTTAATCCCTTCAGGTGGGTTAACCAAGTCCCATACTTGGTTTTCGTACATGGAATCCATTTCCGACTTCATGGCCTCAAGCCATTTTCCCTTTCTGAACTTTTCAGAACATCTTCATAACTGATAGGTTCGTCATCGCTTATGAGTAACACGTCGTTCGATTCACTTACGAGAAATCCGTATCTCTCTGGAATATTGCGTGTCCTATCAGATCTACGAAGAGGTGGTGTAGTTTTAGGTTCAACTGATAGCTCATCATTATGAGGTATTGGTTGTGGGTCTAGACTAGGTGTCTCTGTAATGTCTATTGGAGTTTCTTGAACTTCATCAAGTTCAATCCACTCCCACTGTTTTCTTGTAAAAGAAATTCTTTTTCCAGAAATACAGCATGCCTTGAAACAAACACCTTTTGTTCCAAGGGATGATAGAATTGGTAACCCTTCGTTTCCTTAGGGTATCCAATAAATAGACATTATCAGACTTAGCATCCAATTTGTCTGATACAATCCGCTTCACATAAGCAGGACAACCCCATATCTTAAGGTGAGTTAAGTGGGGTTTCTTACTATTCCATGTCTCATATGGAGTAGTAGAGACTACCTTGGTCGGGACTCTGTTTAGCAAGTAAACAGCTGTCTTAAGTGCATAGCCCCAAAAGGATTTTGGAAGAGTTGCATGATTCATCATTGACCTAACCATGTCCATCAAGGTTCGGTTGCGCCTCTCAGATACACCATTATGCTGTGGTGTATACGGCGGAGTCCATTGGGATAATATCCCATTGTCCCTAAGATAATCTTGAAACTCTTGACTTAAGTATTCACCACCCCGATCGGATCGAAGTATTTTAATACTTTTGCCAAGCTGTTTCTCTACTTCATTTCTGAACTCTTTGAATTTCTCAAAGGCTTCAGATTTGTGTTTCATCAAGAACACGTACCCGAATCGTGAGTGATCATCGATAAAGGTGATGAAGTAGCTATAGCCTCCTTGTGCAAGAGTTGACATTGGTCCACATACATCAGTATGTATTAGACCAAGCAATTCTCCCACTGGATTACCTTTTCCGGAAAAGGGTAATTTGGTCATCTTGCCTTTTAAGCACGATTCGCATGTATCAAATGAACCGGGTTCAAATGATTCCAAAATTCCACATCGGTGTAATTCGGTCATGCGTTTCTTACTTATATGGCCAAGACGACAATGCCAAGTGTAGGAGTCTATTCGATTATCTATTCGAGCACGTTTGTTGCTAACTTCGATATTGAAAATGTCACTGGATAAATCTAACATGTAGATTCCATTGCACAAAGTTCCATTCCCATAAAGAACACCATTTAAAGTTATGTAACAACAATTGTTACTAAAAGTTAAATGATAACCCTTTTCATTCAGACATGAAATAGATACAATGTTCTTTATCAACGAAGGAACGAAATAACAATTATCCAATTCTAAGACACGTCCAGTGGGGAGCTTTAGCAAATATGTTCCGATGGCAACAGCAGCAATCTTTGCTCCGTTTCCAACTCGCAAATTCGCTTCTCCTTTGACGAGTCTTCTTCTATTCCTTAGCCCAGTATGTCATTACATATATGTGAGCTACACCCAGTATCAAGTACCCAGTGTTTGAGGAAATAGAGTGACATTCAATAACGAAGATACTTGAAGAGGATGGGGCATCGGATGCCTTCTCTTTCAAGGACTCAAGATAAACCTTGCAGTTTCTTCGCCAGTGACCCTCCTTGCCACAGTGATGGCAAGTGCCTTTTAGGATATTTTCAGTCTTTTTGGCCTTTTTCTTCTTTCCTTTATTTTGTTCTTTGGCCTTCCTCTTAGAACCTTTCTTCGAGGAACCAACTAACAGTACCGTCTCTTGATCCTGCTTCACAGAAGGCTCTACAGTCTTCAGCAGGTTGAGCAACTCAGGAAACTGGTCTAGAGTTGCATTTTCAGGAGGACGGTTGGGAAGTTGATTTTCAAGGACATAAGCAAGCTTCTCTACCTTAAGGACTATCCTTAGGTTTCGAAGCCAGTCCATGAAGTTCGGCCCAGTCAGTTTATTGGTATCCAAAATGGAACGCAAGTTTAGAGAAGACATGATCGAGTGATTAACCTAGAAATACAAATTGAGCTTATGTGAGAAGAATGATTAAAGAATGTATCAATATACATAAATAAAGTCCTATTTATTTTTCAAATTGAATAACCCTTTTTATCAATTCGGGAGATCGTAGGAACATCTCCAAATAGGTTGATATCCAACCATAGGTAAGAACAACCATGGCTGTGACCATCAAGTTATTCTTAGCTATGAAGGTAGGTAATTATACCGATTACACATCACATATATGTAACTATCACTTTATGCTATCAACTAATTGAATGTTTGCATAAATCATTGGGTTGTTAACTCATTAACAAGTATGCAACATTATACATAGCACCCAACTGCACCTCTCTTTACATCGACCTTGGTTGTGGCACAACAAATCGATGCTCCAAGCTTAAGGCTGACCCATTAATCAAGAAATAGTTTTAATATGGTTGGAGTTCATTCAACCGCTTAGTCAGGCTTGGATGTGTCCAACAACCAAAACTAATGATTGACCTCTGACTCCAACTATATTATTCATAAACTAATTCCATGGTTTGAACATGTTGAGGTTCAAGTCGGGCATGGATGTGTCCATCAACCCAAACGAGAAACAAAACTCCGATTCTAACCATATTAATGGAAGGTGTTGGCCTTAATATTTTGTAAGGGGTTTTGGGTCTCATCCTTTCTTTTCTAAGCACATTCATGACATAGAATTATGTCATGACTAACGATTTCCTTAATAAAGTATGTATGTGACTTAAGTTATCAAGTCTCATTAATTGGATTAGGAACCGGATTTCCTAATTCCAATTTCATACTTAATTAAAGGAATTGTTTTGGGAAACAATTTCCTAAATTGTCATAATTAATTTCGGAAATAATATGTTCAAGACTTTGATTTCTCTAAATCAAATCTTATTAAATTAAGAGATAAATCCCTTAATTCAACCACATATTATTTTCATGAAAATCTCATTTAAGAAACTCTATAGGAAACCATTTTCCTAATTAATTTTGGAGACAACAATATGTAAGAGCATCACCTCTTAAACATATTTTATTCATGGATTTAATTAATTACAACAAATCGTTTTCTAAGGGTGGCTCCCCGAGGCTCAGATACCCAAAGAAAAGTAATGTGTTGTAAATCCAATTGGACGGCTCCCCGAGGCTCAATCCAAATCAAACATGACAATTTCAATTAAAAATTGGGAAATTAAATTACAACAACTAACTTTAAATTGGACGGCTCCCCGAGGCTCAATCCAAAATAAAGAATTTTGTTGTCAATTTAAAAACCAATTCAAATTTAATTGTCAATTAACTGTCCATGAATTTGTCTAGACTTTCTTAAAAGAAAGTGCCCAAAATTGCGAGATTTCAAAAATAGGTTTTCAGAATAATTGTAAGTTTCTGGTACAAAGGAAACTTACATATTTCCAAAATTGGAAAATTTCTAAAATATAAAAATTTCCGAAATTGGAAAGTTTCCAAAGATGGGAAGTTTTCACAATTATTATAAAATTTTAGAAATTAGAAAATTTCAAACGTTTGCGAAATTTCATGAGGATTTCCAAACTTTGAAATTCCTAAATCTAAAATTTATTATAATTTGAAAGTTTCCATAATTGAAAATTTTTCCGAAATTGAGATCATGACAAAGTTTTTCACAAAAAAATTATATGAATAAGTCGAACACTAACCGGCTCTGATACCACTGTTGGGACCGGGTGCATGTCGACAAGGATACGAGTTCGTAAAATTTTAAATTTTTACGTGCAGCGGAAGAATTTGCATAAAATAATTTCCCAAATTATTTTAACTTCGTATCTAGCATGCAATCTTATGGTGTGTTGACATAATCATAAATTAAAACTTTACGGAAAAGTAAACTAATTTACCAAGTACCTCGCGTAACTCGAAGTAAGGGACGAGATCCAACCGTAGCGTCCCTTGGAAGCTTCGCCTCTATTCGCGTCCACGCCGAGTTCTCTTCGGGATGACTTCGCAAAGTCACGAGTTTTTGTGCCGACGAGAACTACTAGATTCTCAGAAGGCACAACTAGAAAACAAGAGAAGAAATAGGAAAGAGTGGAAACTAACCAACAAAGAAACATAATCGAATTCCGAGAAGAGAGGAGTCGCTATCCGCTTCTTCTTCTTCTTGTTTGGTTTCTCCTTCTTGTTGAAGCTCACGGCAACTCACCCTTGGAGGGAGGTGCTTCGGCCCTAGGTCCTCAAGAGGGGCCGGCCCTAATTGGCCAAGAGGGCGCCCGCCCTAGGTGGGGAAAGGGAAAGAGAGAAGAGAATTAAGAGAGAGAGAGGGAGCTCTATATCGATTATCCAAATCTTAGGAATCCAAGGCTTGCCTATGTTCCTTATATAGTTGCTTCTCCCTTGCCAAGTCTCCTCTTAACCAATTAACGGAATTAACGGAATTAGTTATCATAAGAAATTTATCCTATAAATTCTCTTATGAATTATTCCGTTTAAACCAAGTTTTATTATAACTAACTTTATAATAAAACTAATTAGTTATCATAAGAAATTTATCCTATAAATTCTCTTATGAATTTTATTATAACTAACTTATAATAAAACTAATTAATTATCATAAGAAATTTATCCTATAAATTCACTTATGAATTATTCCGTTTAAACCAAGTTTTTTATAACTAACTTTATAATAAACTAATTAGTTACATAAGAAATTTATCTATAAATTCTCTTATGAATTTTATTATAACTAACTTTATAATAAAACTAATTAATTATCATAAGAAATTTATCCTATAAATTCTCTTATGAATTATTCCGTTTAAACCAAGTTTTATTATAACTAACTTTATAATAAAACTAATTAATCTCTCCTTTTATTATGGAATAAATTTTATAAGAAATTTATAAACTTTCTTATTATGGAAAAATCAATTCATAATTGATTTTATAAAATTAAAATAAACCAATTCATGGATTATTTTAACTTCCATAAAAAGAATAAATTTCTATAAATTTATTTATACAAATTTATTTATCCATAATTTATAAAACAAATCGCGCTAGATTTGTTTTATTAATTAAACCAAAATTAATTGGTTTACTCCCTCTATTGTGGCCGGCCAACCAAGGAGGGTTGGCACCCTCTTTGGCCGGCCTAAGCCGAGCCGAACCAACGCGAATTAAACTCATTTAATTCGCCCAAAAAGCCTTCAAAAGACTTAGCCATTTTAGCTTCCATTGCGCCTCTGATAAATTCAGATTCGACTTATTTCTCTTGATCGGAAAATCCAATTTTCAACTCGTTTTAAATCCCTCGGATTACTCGTAGTGCGAGTGACTAAATAGGCTTTCGATTTATGTTGGCAGTCCATAATCAACAAATTATAGAACGATCATGAGTGGCACCTAGTAGTACATCATGACCCCCAATTAATCGAAAGATCAACGGTTTGACCTCAGAAGAAATTATTCTGAAACCCTTCAGCAGCTCTAATGAATCGTGCCCCATTCCCTTCACCATCTTATACCCACTTGGTTCAGGACACGGTCTATTTGTGTCAGTCCCCACTAGGCTGACTACGTCACGCCTAGCTCAAGTAGTGTCTTTCTCGTCCTTTGGATTTCTAGTTACTCTCATGTATTTTAGAGACTCGTACTCCATACATGATATACTCTGGCCAGAGGTTTTGAGTAACAATCCGACGATAGGCCTGGGTATACATCTCCTCGCAAGGAGTGGTGAATCCTTTGTAGGCTGTTCAAACATCTTCGGGTACTTCGGCTTATACCCAATCATCCTGCGTCCACACCTCCTTGGAGATGCTTGCTTAAGATGTTAAAGTATAAGTCTCCATGACCAAGATGACTTGAACACCGCAAGTCAAAGGAACATCGCACTTAAGCTGCAGTAAGAACTTCATTGACATATCTATATAGATTACCATATGAAGTCTTACAGCTAGTCACTCTAATGAACTAGTTCCCATAACTAGCATCCATGTTTATCTCCGGACATCCCAATGTCACCAGCCAGTGAGAATCAGCTGATTAGAGAATAACCCATGCTAGTCTTAACAGAATTGATAGTGTCCATATTTATCAATTCATCGACTAGGGATATTTTCAATACTTCACATTTGCACATTTAGAGATAATCACTAGTTGTGATCCCATCACAAATTCTCTTATGCTGTGTGTTGTATTGTGGACATTCAGTAGATGAGTTTAAGATCCCAATCAAATACACAAGCATGTATACTCAAATAGTGAATTATCATTTATTAAAATAAATATTTTACAATCATAAGGCGATTGCCTTAGGACACTTCTCTCATATCACTAACAGTTTTCATAATTATCATAAAATTTCAGAAACTAGGATATTTCAAACGT
Source organism: Boesenbergia rotunda (assembly GCA_024364735.1). Taxonomy (NCBI): domain Eukaryota; kingdom Viridiplantae; phylum Streptophyta; class Magnoliopsida; order Zingiberales; family Zingiberaceae; genus Boesenbergia; species Boesenbergia rotunda. The sequence goes on from JAGFNQ010008496.1 coordinate 7,542, forward strand.
TTGCGAAATTTCATGAGGATTTCCAAACTTTGAAATTCATAAATCTAAAATTTATTATAATTGGAAATTTCCATAATTGGAAAATTTTTCCAAAATTGAGATCATGACAAAGTTTTCCGTAAAACAATTATATGATTATGTTAAACACTAACCGGCTCTGATACCACTGTTGGGACCGGGTGCATGTTGACATGGATACGGGTTCGTAATTTTAAAATTTAATTATGTGCAGCGGAAGATTTAGCATAAATAATTTTTCAAATTATTTTAACCACGTATCTAGCATGCAACATTATGTTGTGGAGACATGATCATACATTTAAAATTTTACAAAAAGTAAACTAATTTACTTAATACCTCGTGTAACTCGTAGAAAGGGACGAGATTCAACCGTAGCGTCCCTTGGAAGCTCCGCCTCTATTCGCGTCCACGCCGAGTTCTCTTCGGGATGACTTCGCAAAGCCACGAGTTTTATGCTGACAAGAACTACTAGATTCTCCAAAGGCATGACTAGAATATCAAGAGAGAGAGACGAAAAACTAACCACCAAACGAAAAACGGAATCAAGATTTCGGGAGGAAGGAAGGAGTCGCGCCCCGATTATTCTTCTTCTTTGGCACCTTCTTGGTGGAGGTGGCTCACGGCAAAGGAGGTGAGGGGGCCTGCCCTAGAAGAGGAAGAGGGTAGCCGACCCTAGAAGAGGGAGAGGTAGAGAATGAGAGGAAGAGAGGCTAGGCATGAATTCTTGATATCTTGAATTGATTTCCAAGCCTTGCCTTTGCACCTTTATATAGTAGCCTCTTTATTGCCAAGTCTCCTTTTAACGGAATAATTTTTTCATAAGAAATTTATCTTATAAATTTTTCTATGAATTATTCCGTTATGCCAAGTTTTTATTATAACTTAATTTATAATAAAAACAACCATGTCTCCCCTTTTATTATAGAATAAAATTTTACAAGAAATTTATTATATAAATTTTCTTATCTTGGAAAAATCAATTGATAATTAATTTTGTAAAATAAAATAAACCAATCCATGGTTCATTTTAATTTCCATAAAAAGAATAAATTTCTATAAATTTCTTTATATAAATTTCTTTATCCATAATTTTATAAAACAAACCGCGCTCGCTTTATTTTATAATTTGAACAAAAACAATTTGGTTCTCCCCTTTTATTGTGGTCGGCCAAACCAATGATGGTGGGGACCCTCTTTGGCCGGCCAAATCCAAGCCGTCACCTTACGAATTAAACTCATTTAATTCGTCCAATAAGCCTTCAAAAGACTTAGCCATTTTAAGCTTCTGAAGCGTCTCTGATAAATTCAGATTCGACTTATCTCTCTTGATCGGAAAATCCAATTTTCAACTCATTTTAAATCCCTCAGATTACTCGTAGTGTGTGTGACTAAATAGGCTTTCGATTTATGTTGGCTGCCTATGATCAACCAATTATAGAACGATCATGAGTGGTACCTAGTAGTACATCATGACCCCCAATTAATCGAAAGATCAACAGTTGACCTCAGAAATAATTCTGAAATCCTTCAGCAGCTTTAATGAATCGTGCCTCATTCCCTTCACCATCTTATACCTACTTGGTTCAGGACAGGTCTATGTGTGTCAGTCCCCACTAGGCTGACTACGTCACACCTAGCCCAAGTAATGTCTTTCTCGTCCAACGGATTCTAGTTACTCTCATGTTTCTGAGAGATTCATACTCAGAACATGTGATGCTCTGGCCAGAGGCTTCGAGTAACAATCCGACGATAGGCTTTGGGTATACATCTCCTCGCAAGGAGGGGTGAATCCTCTGTAGGCTGTTCAAACATCTTCGGGCACTTCGGCTTATACCCAATCATCCTGGGTCCACACCTCCTTGGAGATGCTTGCTTAAGATGTCAAAGTATAAGTCTTTATGACCAAGATGACTTGAACACCGCAAGTCAAAGGAACATCGCACTTAAGCTGCAGTAAGAACTTCATTGACATATCTATACGTAGATTACCATATGAAGTTTTACAGCTAGTCACTCCAATGAACTAGTTCCCTTAACTAGCATTCATGTTTATCTCTGGACATCCCAATGTCACTAGCCAGTGAGAATCAGCTGATTAGAGAATAACCCATGTTAATCTCAACAGAATTGATAGTGCCCTTGTTTTCAATTCATCGACTAGGGATAATTTCAATACTTCACAATTGCACATGTTGAGATAATCACTAGTTGTGAATTCATCACAAATTCTCTCATGCTGTGAATTGTATTGCGGGCTTTCAGTAAATGAGTTTAAGATCTCAATCAAATACACGAACATGTATACTCAAATAGTGAATATTCAATTATTAAAGTAAATGATTACAATCATAAGGCGATTGCCTTAGGACACTTCTCTCATATCACTAACAGTTTTCAATGTTTTTATATTTTTATTAAAAGTCATGCATATTTGAAATTTTATTTGGACTAATATTTTTCCCTGATAGAGTATATCATTTCAAACATGTATGCAAAATTTTACAATTTTTGAAATTCTCTAAATTTTCTGGGAGTTTCTGAAATTCGACAGAAAAGCTAAAAATTCAGACTGATGGCATATCAGTCGACTGCCGCATGGGCAGTCAACTGGCACGTGTGTTTTTCATCTACTGTGAGAAATTTCATAAATCCATTATTCTCACTTTTGATGCCCTAGGTTTGGGTTGCTTGAGGCAATCATTTTGATGGTGTCAAAGGGAGAGAATGGGTGGTTTAACTTAGAATTTTAACTTGGAATGGATGGTTTAAAGTTTTTCTTTCTCACTTAGACCTTGAATGATTAAAAATCGGGAGAAGACATATATTAATGGGGAGGTTACCTCTTAGGTTCTAATATGTCTTACATTTTTAAGATTGTTGAGTGTTAAGTGGAAACATAACTTGGATTATGATTGGAATTGAAAATGGGGAGAAGACATAGGTTAAGGGGGAGGTTACCTCTTAGGGTTACTATGTCTCAAGCTTTTCAATTGCTATCTTTTGCTATTGTTATTGTGGCTATTATTTATCTCTAACTTAAACATATTATCACGCATCAAAAAAGGGGAGATTGTTGAGGCAATCAGCCCTTAAATGATTGGAAGATCATGGTTTTGATATGTGTGGTTGAATATATTTAAGGTTAGAGTGTTATATTATATTTGATGTGTGTGATTGAGTTTGCAGGACTTGGAGAATCACACATGTTGGACATATTCGAGGGACGAGAGCCGAGGGAGGAGAGCTCCAAGGGCAAGCCGGAAAGTGGACTTCAAGGGCACACGTGAAGGGTGGCATGGAGGCAAGCCAAGGGAAGGCTTGCATGCACATCCGAGGGACGATAGCCAGAGGAAGAGGACTTCAAGAGGCAAGCTAAGGTAGCAGACCTAAAGGCACATGTGAAGGAGAAGGTTCGGAGTGGCTGGAGCTGAGCTGAGAGGCAGAGCAGTCGACTGGCCCTGGGGTAGTCGACTGCCAAAACCCACAGAAAGTTTTCGACCTAGGACCAGTCGACTGCCCATGGGGCAGTCGACTGGTATACCTCGAAAACTAGCCGTTGGCTAGCAATTAATGCTAGACCAGTCGACTGCCCTTGGGGCAGTCGACTGGTGCGGGGCTGGACAGACTGCGAGTTTGTCCTGTTCACTTATAAAAGGAGCACCTTTTTGCATGAGCACGGTACGGTTCCATACAGTGTCGAAGTGCTGCTCGTCTGAAGAGTGTTTTCCACTTCCTCTCTTGTATTCTACTATATTCTGAAAAGAGAAAGATCGACTGTAAAGGTTTCTCCACCTCAAGGAGAGTTTTCGATAGTGAAAAGTTATGCTCGTGGCGTGGATCCTTGGACTAGTCACCCATCTGGGTGGATACCAAGTAAACGATAAGTGTTAGCATTGTAATTGTTTTCATTTGCATATTATTTCTGCTGCGCTAACAAATTTGTAGACATCCAATCCGAAAAAGTGCTATTCACCCCCCCCTCTAGCACGCCTAGACGATCCTTTAAAGGGGTCGAAGCCCATTTTATAGTCTTCATTAGGGCGCCTGTGATCACTGGGGCGCCTCAGAGGGGTTGGTCAAAGTTTATCTCCGCGCCGAACTCGCCGCAGCAGATAACACTCTTGACCAGGGCACCTTGGACTTTCCAGGTAGCTCATTGAACTTGGACAAAGCTTATCTCTGCTTTGAACTCGCAGCAGCAGATACAGCTTTCAACCAAGGTGCCTATAACATAGGGGGCGCCTGAACGAAGAGCGTGGCTTGCTTCCTTTCATTGAGGCGCCCTAGATGATGGGGGTGCCTAGCAGCCTGGCTTCGAGCTGCGTGGTGTGTTGTTTGCATGCCTTGTCTTTCATTCTAGGTACTTGCAAGTTACATTAATACAAAGCAAACACATATACAACCTTAGCCTTAGCGAAATGGTTCTGACTTCGGATTTTCTCGAAACCCTAGGTCGAACCGACGCAAGTTCCCAACCCCGAGAACACGCCTTCAACCTACTCATCTCAGGAGACGGTTGCCACCCAGTCCATTGGGGTGAACTTTTACTTAGCCTTCGATACTCTCGGATCTCGAGACGTCTGAACCTCGACCCGTCTCTACTTATGTCCTTAGTCATCGCTCAGCTAAGTTGCTCAATCCCTCGAACCAAGACTTCGTGCCCAAACCCTAGGTCCAGGACTTTGGTGCCCAACCATCGGCCAGGACTTCGTGCCCAATTCCTCGAACCAGGTCTTCGGTGCCCAACCCTCGGCCAGGACTTAGTGCCCAATTCCTCGAACCAGGACTTCGATGCCCAACCCTCGGCCAGGACTTAGTGCCCAATCCATGATCAGGACTTAGTGCCCAATTCTTCGAACCAGGACTTCATTCCTAGGATAACTAGGACTTTGGTTCACTTTGGTCCAGTTTTCTTGACTACCCTTCCCTTGTTCAATGTATCACTGACTTAAGCATATTGTCAAACATTGAAACACTTAGCGGAGGACATCACTGGTGCATCTTGCACCATCACATATCACTCTTTCCTATGATTATGATGTAGAGAAACACAAACTATTAGTAGATATATCACTAAGTCAATAGGAAATGTATAAATATAACACCATGCCATGTAATTCCAATCCATCAGTTCACCGTATCTCCTCTTTGGTGATAAGATAAATCTGGTCCATCTCTAGATCTGATGATGGCATTGTCTGAATAGCCTGCATAGGCTGAGGTGTAGGAAATTCGTCCGACTGCTGAAACTGATAAACTGTGATGAGACCACGTTATGGAATATTGGGACACTGTTGAGCCATCTATACGAATATACATCCTATTTTAAGATTAAGATTCATACTTCTTGCCCTAGTCATTATATATCACCTAAAATGATACTAGTTGTAAAGGACTAGTGGTCAAAATGTTTTTTTAAATAATAATAATAAATTTACTTCAAGCACATAAGACGGTAATAGAACCTTAGTAATGCTTAGTTCAATGAACAAGTTCACATCGTCAAGTATTAGAAGTCCAACATTCTAGGGTTCACGTCCAATTTAAAGGATGAATTCCTGCAAAATACGTCGTAGCTGGAGATCGAACTGTGGATGTCTGGGATGACAACTAGTCATCCATCCGGTACACCATAACCCCAGGGGCACCATAAGGCATTGTCCAGGATAACTATCCAATATCTCAAAATTGTGTAAGTGGCTTCAATACGACCATCGTGAAGATCATGCAAAACTGTACCTACTAATCATAAAGCAATAGCAAAAGCAAGGTGTGTGTAAAAAGATAAAGCAACTTTCCTACCAATTGAGACTTTAGGTTAATTTCTTCTATATCATCTCCTTTGAAAATGATCTCATCTATATAATAAACTCAAGATATCAATCTTATCTTGTTTGGCTTGAAAAAAATAGTGTGATCAGAATGAACTATTTGCAGCTGCTAGGAATTCACATCTCCATAAAATTGATCAACCCTTGACCCATATAATGACTATCTCAAATGAAAAACATTTCTAGTTGTTGTCTCGCTATTAAAGCCATCAGAAATTTCCATGCTAATTGCCTCGTGTAATCACCAAGAAAAATCCCTGCTTTGCATCTAATTGCTTTATTCTCCAGTTAAAGATGGTTGTACAAGAAATAAGAACACTTAGAGAATTGGCTTTTGCAACTGGAGTAAAAGTTTCATAAAGAATTCTCTTTTCCTTCTAAAGTTCACCCATTAGCAAGCCACAAAAAGTTCTCTAGGAGTGTTCCAAATCTGGTCTGATTCTTAGTAAAGATTTTTGTCTCATATATATATATATATAACATCATTGGTAGCTTATGTCACTAGTTCTTCAACACTCATTTTCTTTTTCTAGCAAGGGTTTTACCAATCTTCTAGTTTGAAATTGCATTTCTATTTTATAACAGATTGTGTCTATATGGGTAAATCCTCCATAAATTTTCTTTTGTCCTTTCTAATGAACTACTTAAACATGCAAGAAGACATGATTCTTTTTTTTTTTTTAACTATTCTCCCTTCATTTGTTGGCACACTAAGCATCAAACCATATGACTCATAATATCCTTTTTCATATAACCAATGCATCAGGAAACTAGACTCATATATACAGTGCATAACCCTACAACTTTGTATGGAATAATAAATTTAAATCATTGATGACCTAAACCGTAAATGTTTAGCTATGTGAAATGACAATGATTCCATATTTTATAAAACCAGTAGTGATGGACCTTAAACTTCTAACTGAAAATCTCCCCCATCATTATTAAAATCAAAACCTACTTATCCACAAAGTTCTAACATGAAGCAAATATCAAATATATCATCCTATTAAAGGTAAGGAAAATCCAAATATATAGCTATCCACCAATCAACAATTCAAATTAGCCAACCTCGCCCCCGCGGGCATGGTACGATTGGTAATGACTCACTTGCGTGATCCCTCACTTTTCGGGTTCGATTCCTCCCTGGTAGAGCACGCAATATGCTGACAGAAGAAATTATCACAAGCTGCTGCGTGGTCGAGCTATCGGGTACCGATATCATCAGTGGTGAAGTCGCAACATGTCCCCGTCCAGCGATATACCCTCGTTGACCAGTAGGGACTCTCGTTGAAGGTTGTGGGGCAGGGTCGGTCAGCCAAGTGGATTAGTCGGGCGCGAGCCTGGATACTCCTTGTACATCAAAAAAAAAAAATTAGCCAACCTCCATTGACTTCAACATCATCAGTTCTATATGTTGATTTAAGATGATTCAGTTGCAAACATCAAGCTTCTGTGATCACATTTAACCACAAGACTCTCCATAGATTTATGTGTAACTTAACAAATCTACTAATCAATTTCACAAAAGGAACAATGCTAAATTTCTAACCAACCACTAAAATACAATCAATTCATCTCCAAAGACCACATCTAGCAGGTGAACATAGTATGTTCTATAAAATAAAACTCTCAAATAAAACTGATGGTTATAAGCAATAATTACTAAATCTCACCAACCACAACTTAATTTCTATGATATTCAACTTATCTAACCATAATGGAAACAAGACAGTGAACACAAAAAATTAAGATAATTATTTGAAATAGATCTCACCAACCAACATACTCATCACCCGAAGAAGCCCATTGCCGCCAAGTCCCAATACATCCAAGTCGAGAAAAATGACTGAAAAATTTTGACACATAACCGAACTCGAGCATCTGATACCCAAAAGGTTTGGTATTAAAAAGACTCCGTATAATTCTAAAAATCCCAAAACATGAAAAATTCTAAAAATTCCAAGACTCTCACAAAAATATATAAAAATCCATAAAATACAGACTAACCTCGTAAAACAACTCCGTAAAACCCACAGACACCAATTTACTTCACAAAATCACGCTTTAACACCAAAAATTATCACATGCCCTAAGGTCCATACTTGCTCGAAAATTGAGTAGCATCTCCCTTATACGACAGACAATCTGGGACATTTATACTTAACTCTCCTCAAATATAGTATAGTCTCACATGACTAGCATCATAATAGCAAAATAAGCTCCACAACCACACAGTTAATATCAATATAAAAGATAGAAATAAAAGAGAGTCCATATCCAAATTAAAATTTAAATTTATATCTAAGACCAACACACTAGACTATACATAAGTCTACTGAAAAGATAAATACCAGTCTAATGAAATAAATGCGGAAATAATGAAAGTGTAGAAATAAAGTAAATGCGAAAAAATAACAATACACTCAACACCATGGGGCTGGTGACTAGATCCTCTCCTAGCTCCAAGTAATCCATCTATCTATTACTTGAAATAGAATTAGATGGTAGGAGTGGTGAGTCCGGGCGAACTCTATGGGTATAAGAGCAGATAAATTCATGGCAAAATAAAAGGTATAACAAGCAGAAAGAAACAACAGTATTCAGTCTCCAAAAATAAAATAACATCTAGGTATGTGTGAAACAGAATGATAGTGCAACAATAAAGCATACATGTATGTCAAACAAATGCATCAATCATAGCTTATATAAATGTAGCAAACACAAAAAATATAAAATGGAATAAGTGCATATGATGCAATAACATGTGTCACTCCTGACGCTAGTTAAGTTGCCATCACATCACATCTATGTGGCCGAGTAGGTAGGACTGTGACAATTGTATGCACTCCAACGATTATCAATAGTATAAGTTGTTAAATCTGACATCTTTGATGCGATCTAAAAATTTTTTCAAAAATGTTGTTCAAGAAGATTTAGGGTTTGAGAGATCCAAACTAAAATTAGAGGGTTAAACTGTTTAAAACTTAAGTTATGAGGAGCTAAATGGTTGAGGCGGTTATGCCTTGGCTTGGGGAGGTCACTGAGCTTTCTCACTTCTTCCAATCTCAGAACACTTGGTACTGGGCCGGGTGATTTAGGTTTGCAGGATACTAGCGGAAGAGGAGCTTGGTGGCTGCAATCAGGTAAGAGCGGCTTTATTCTATGTTGGAATTGATGGAACTAGGCTAATCTTGGTGAGAAGGGTTTTGATCGGTTGTTGTGATAGAGTACGATCGGATTTCGTTGTGGATTGAGTTTTTCAGCTTAAATTTCTGGATCTTGAGATGTTGCCATGAATTTTTGCTGGCTTGGTCTTTATGGTGGAGTAGGTTTTTCGAATCCATATGTTTTCATTAGCAAACAGATTGTATGATTCCAGGATGTTAAGTTATGCTTAGTGCGGTTTCGATTTTGGGATGAGGTGGAGGTGGTAATTATTTTTGATGAATGTTTTGTTCTGTGAACTTTCTAGTTAGAGCTCTTGATCGAATTTCAGATGTGTAGATTTGTTCTGCTCATGTTTTTTTGAAACCTATGTTGGCCTCTCTAGAATTCAGTGTTGGATCGAAAGAACCGATAGAGGGGGGGTGAATATCAAAAAGCGTTCGAATTTGAGATAGAGAAATTCCACAGCGGAAGATTAAAAACAAAAACACGCGAACACAGATATTTTTACTTGGTTCGGAGCCTAGGTCGACTCCTACTCCAAGGCCCACGGTCGTTGACCGTTTACTACGGGCAATTCTATATTTTCGCAAAACGGATTACAAATCAATATTACAATTGCAGTATCGTAAATACAAAAAGGAAATTGCTCTTCGTTACCGACGTTCGATGTAGATTGACTTTCCAGAGTGGAGGGACATCGTCGGCTCGAGTTGGGAGGATTCCGTAGTAGAGCGCTGGAGCAGAAGAGCGTAGAAGCATTGAATGAAGTGTTGTTCTGAGCCTTGGGGTCGAGGGCCCTTTATATTGCCCTGGGGGCGCCCGGATCGTCGGGGGCGCCCCCCCCCCCCCCCACGTGTCGGTCGATCCGGCATTTGCTCGGTCAGCTTCTGATCCCTTCAAATTTGGGATCAGCTTTGACCGGGGCGCTCGGAACGCTCGGGGCGCCCGCGTTGACCGGGTGGGAGCTTATCCCTTGGCTTCACTGGCTTCTCCTTCGATGGCTTGCGCAGGGGGCGCCCGGGAGCAGCGGGGGCGTCCGGGAGCACGGGGCTGCCCCGAACATTAACTGTCGAAGCCTTCCTTTGCATTACGTGTTTTGTGTTCACCTTGGGGGCGCCCGGGACACTCCGGGCGCCCTGGTCAGCTATTGCCTCACTCCTTTGAGGCTCTCTGAGCTGCAGACACTCGTTCCTTCGATCCTGCATCCAGGGTTAGTCCAAAACACCATAAAACAATAGGATGTTATTTTATACAACCTTAGCTGTCTTGGTTCTGACTTTGGGCCTCCAAAATGGAGCCCTAGGTCGAACCGACGCCTACTGTTCCCTCGACGGGGAACACGTCCTCACCTACTCCTCTCGGGAGAATGTACCTGATGCCAACCGCTCCTCTGGTTGGACTTTTGCCTCGCGGTCCTTCGCCAGGTCTTGGATACCGAGTTGTCCTTCGCCCGGTGCCTAGCATTCCTTCGGTAGGGCTTCAGTCCCAAGTTGTCCTTCGCCTGGCACCTAGCAGTCTTTCGCTAGGGCTTTTTACCCTGGCATTCCTTCGCCAGTGCCTAGCAGTCCTTCGCTAGGGCTTCAGTTGCCTGGCATTCCTTCGCTAGTGCCTAGCAGTCCTTCGCTAGGGCTTTTTACCCTGGCATTCCTTCGCCAGTGCCTAGCAGTTCTTCGCTAGGGCTTTTTACCTTGGACACTAGAGTAACATGTTAGATAACAAGTAAGACTTAACTTTTGAGCCCTATTGCCATTATCAAAACTCAGGTTCGACTTGGGTGCTTTCTGCACCAACAATCTTCCCCTTTTTGATTTATGGCATCCCTAGTTCAAAAAGTTAAGTTTAATCAAGGCATAAAAAAAAAATACCTTTTGTTTCCTCCCCATAGAAGGAATGTCCCCCTAGATTTTTTAAAAATTCGTGGGGTTTTTGACACTAAGTTCCAAGTTTATAGTTTGGATTTTTACTTAAGAAAAATGATACATGTAGAGAAAATACATAGTAAATTTTGAAAGCTTAAGTCTATTTAGACAAATTTGAAAATTTAAGTTTAAGAAGGATTTTAAAACTTTAGTTTGAGTACCAACAATTTGAGAGTTTTAAGTTCATGGTACTTTTAAAATTTTTTTGAAAACCTCAGGTTTTAAAATACTTCGTGAAGTTAACAAACCTACGTACTTCTGAAAAGCTTAAGTATTTCTGAAAAAAACTTAAGTACCTTTGAAAAGTTTAAGTACTTTCAAAAGCTTAAGTAATAAAATTTTGACAAGCTTAAGTACTAGGAATGTTTTGAAAAGCTTAAGTGCTTTGAAAAGCTTAAGTAAGAAAATTTTGACAAGCTTAAGTACTAGGAAAGTTTTGAAAAGCTTAAGTACTTTGAAAAGCTTAAGTAAGAAAATTCTGACAAGCTTAAGTACTAAGAAAGTTTTGAAAAGCTTAAGTACTTTGAAAAGCTTAAGTAAGAAAATTTTAACAAGCTTAAGTACTAGGAAAGTTTTGAAAAGCTTAAGTACTTTGAAAAGCTTAATACTTTTTGAATAAAGGATAGATTTTGAAATTTTGAGGGACAAGAAAGATAAACAATTCTAAACAAAAAATTTAAATTCTCTCATTTCTTATCTCTCCCCCTTTGCCATATATCAAAAACAGATAAATATAGCAGAAATTAAATTGCATAAAGGAAATAACTTTCAAAAAAAATATTTGCATGATTTTGCTGTATTGAACCAATTCATGATAAGACAAAATCAGTTAATTTTCTCATGTAGGGACCTGTCTGACCCAATTAGCTACTTACTAACTGTTATAAGCAGTAGTTTTTGCTAGGGTTAGTCAAGTTAAGTGTTTCTGTTCAAGTTAGATTTTCTAAACTTGACACTTAACTTGATTGCTATGTAAGTTGTATTTAGTGCCCCAATTACTGCAGATGCACTGACTTAAAGCATCTTGAATTAAGGCAAAGACCTAAGCATCTCAACGCTTTCTAGGTTATCATTCAAAAGTGCCCTAAGGTGCTTGTGAGGTGCTGGCTTCTAAATCTATAGGTGCATGCAGTTCTAGGGTTAGGGCCTAGGCTAAGTCCATTTGCGAAAAAGCCCTAGTTTTGAAAACGGGTAGTTTTGAAATAAAACTAAGTCGGAAAAGATAAAAAACTGATTTTAAAATTAAAGAAAAACAGTTTTTCAAAATTCTTTTAGAAACTGATTTTTAAATCAAGTAAAGCAGTAAGAACAAAATAGAGTTATTCTATTCTACTAAGCACAATCCTAACTGCCTTCTCAGTGAGCTGAACTCAGACTCAGGTAAGGGTTTTGTGAGTATATCAGCTAAGTTGGATTTAGAGTCTATATGCTTAAGTACTATTTCACCCCAGGCTACATGGCCTCTTACAAAGTGATTTTTGACTTCTATGTGTTTGGTTCTGGAATGTTGGATGGGTTCTTAGTTAGATTAATTGAACTTATATTGTCAATAAATACTTGAGTTTGGGTGTAGTTAAGCTGGAAGTCCTTAAGAGTGTGCATCATCCATAAAAGTTGTGCTACATACTCTCCTAAGGCTACATACTCAGCTTCAGTTGTGGACAGAGCTACACAGTGTTGTTTTCTGCTGCACCAACTTACCAGACTTTTTCCTAACAGTTGGCAGCTTTCACATGTGCTCTTTCTATCTAATTTGCAGCCAGCATAGTCAGAATCCAAGTATCCTGACAAATTGAAGGTTGAGGTTCTAGGATACCAAATTCCTACATTTAGGGTGCCCTTTACATATCATAGTATTCTTTTTAGGGCTGTGATGGACCCAAAATAGACTGTCACGAATGTGGGTCTTAAATTTAGAATTTATAAAATGCTGGAAACCCTTTTTGCAATCAAAATATGAAAACGTAGTAAAGGGGCCACAGGTCGTATTTTTCCAAGGACTAGTTCAAGTTGTTCGATTCGTGCTTGTATTTATGTGTCGTTGATATTTTGGGTTTCAAATGAAAACCTGGGTTTTGGGTTGCAATTGGGAATGGAATCGCAATGAAAAGGAGAGAACTCAACTCAATGAATCAAATAAGTGATAGCAAGTTATTACTCAACCCAAAGAATCACTTAATCTACTAAGCACTTAATCAATTTCGGAAACACATCTGATCTTCAAATGCAAAACGAATGCTAAGCTGAGAAATAGAGGCAGTGATGGCAATTTCGAAATAACCAACTTAACACCAATGCTAGCCATGAGATTTAATAACCAAACATTCAAACAACTCAACACAACTAGCTACCACTTCCTAAAGCCAACAACTGCGGGTAAAATTCAGAAATGCTGAATGCTATACTTATTGATTTCAAACACAATCATACACCAAGAAAGCATGTTAATTTCGGATGCAAAACAGTGCCCCAAAATAGCTTGGCAAGCAAGGGAATCCTTTGTGCCAAAACTTGAAACTTTTGTGCCAAAACTACTTCCAACAGTTCAGCCTTGAAAACTATTGATCAAGCTTGGAAAATTCAGCTGTAAATGAAGTGCTAGCATGAATTTAGAAGGAATTCACAATTGAATTCAACCAATCAGATATCGACACAGAACTGCAGATTTGCAGGGAAGAATTCAGAAATTCTATAAGCAGAAATGAATTGCACAAGACTGATACACAAGAAGTGATCCTAACTGCTATGTGAATGAATCAAGTTGCAAGGTAATGTTAATAAGACAAACTGCATTTCAGAATCCATTCGGAATAAGCTCAATGTAAGGATGAATGCAGAATTTCAAGATCTGAATGCAGAAATTCAAACAGCTGGATGCAGAAATGCAAATGCCGAAATGTAGCAACACTCAAATGCAGAAAAGAAATGAAATGGATCAAGTTGAGATCTAATACAATGCTTCACTAAACAGGGAACTTTTTATTGAGATGAACTCGAAAATGCAGAAACAAACTTGGAGATTGCAGACTTGGGGTTGATACGTAATCTGAAAATGATAAACAGAATTGATTTCAGCTGATCAAAACGAAATTCAGAATTAAAACTACATGTGAAATCAAACTTGGATCAACTAAGTTCACACACTAAATTGGTTTTCAATGGCAGGAATTTAGCTAAACATAAATTGGATGGGAATTAAGCTGAAGAAATTCAGAAACTAAGCTGAATTGGCAGAAAACGGCTGATACGCAAACTGAAATCAGGGAAGAAAAACTGATACGCTACAATTAAGCATGAATTAAACTAGAATTAAAAACAAATGGGCACTAAAAACATTCCCTAACTATTACTTGCAAAATTTAAAACTTAATTAAGGGCAGAAACCATTCAGAAACGAAACTAATCAGCTGATTCGAATTACAGAAACAGAAATGTATTAAGAAATGGAATTACAGCAAACGAACTGAAAATAACTAACTAAACTAGCATCTATCCCTTCTCTGAGCTCAAATTCGTCTTGCCGTCACACAAGATATGAGCCTCGAACCCGCAAGCTCAACACATCACCGGAAAACTGCCTCTGCAAAGCAAATCTAGCTCGGCTCTGCTCAATTGTGAAAACCCATCCAATTCCTTCAACTCAGCTGCGATAATGATTTGAGATTGATCCGAGCACTTCAGGGAACCCCTCTGAACTTCTCAGATGGATGAAATGGTGCGCAGCATTGAATTCCAGGAAGTGATGGCAAAACTGACGAGACCTCGATCAGTCTTGTTGTTGGGCAATTTAGAGCTAGATTCTTCTCGGAAACCCTTTTCCAATGATCTGAAACATGATCCAAAGGAGAGAATGATGCGGTCGCGCCCCTTGGATGAAGAACTACGGAAGAAGATGCTAAGAACATGCGAAGAAGACAAAGAACGGCGGAGACGCGACAGAGCTGAGCTGCGGGTGAGTTTTGATTAAATACTCAAACATGGACGGTCCAGATTGAATTGAGATAATCCAACGGCTGATCTTGCTCTGATTTGAGACAAACTTTTATGATGATGATCTGGGCTCAGGATCTACCTCGTGGTAGCTCGGATCCTCCAAATTTGCAACGGATGGTCCAGATCAACCTAATCTTTGAATGGACGATCTAGAGCCTCCCGAGCTTGATCCAACAGTTGATTGAGCTCTGATTGGAATGAAACCTTAAGATCTTGATCAGGGTGCTTGATCAACCCTAACCCTAGCTCGGATTGCTTCAGATGGTCCCGGATGGCTTAGATCTAGCCGCTTTTGAATCGGATGGCCCGGATTAATCGTAAGCTTGATAATTCGATCCGGTTTCACTTCCGACTCAAGTTTGACCCAGTATGCCCTAGGTCCATGAACCTTTCATGCCTACAAAAATATATCAGAAAATTAGTGGCCAAATAATCCAAATATGTGTAAATTTGCAATTAAGTCCAAAATAAAGGTAAGTTCTAAAACCTACGGTAAAATCATAATTAAGCAAGTAAAACATGGGTCAAACATGGATTTTAGCAACTCAAATAATCAATAAAATGGTACTTATCAACTCCCCCACACTTGAGCTTGAGCGTCTCGCGAAACCACTAAGTATGTATCCCCTAGATTTCTTAATCATAATTAGAAGCAAATGAAAAGAAATTACCTAAGGTTGTCAATTCTCATAAATCTAAGCTCTATGGATTAGTATCTTGTCCTTAAATCAACAACTTAGCCTTTTCATCCATCATGAGTCATTGAGATGAATTTAACTCACTAGCCTTTCAAGGAAAATTTTGGTGGCTCTCTCCTTAAGTTCTAAGTTGATGATGGAAGTGGAGCTCACTCAAACACACATGCTTCTTGCACTACCATAGGCTTGCTTATTGTCTAATCTCCACCATTATTCATGATTAGGATCAACATCTACAAAAACAAATCAAAAACATAGAAATGATAAGAAATGGAGTAAAAATCAAGAAAATAGAAAAATTGATGGAGTGGGAGACTTGGTTGCTCAAAAATGTTTCCAATGTGCTTTGCTTCTCTTTACAGTCTTCTAATGATACCAAAAGTGTGGTAAAGTCAAATTTAAGTAATTGCCTTTGATTTGGATGAAAAACCCTTCCTTGGTTTAATGTGCCAAATTGCCTTTTGTGTGCCAACTTTGCTTCCTTCTCATTTTCTTTTCTGATTTTTTTTTAGCAAATTCAGACTTGAAATGGAGCAAAGAATTGATTTGGATAAGAGAAACTGCATTTTCTCCATGGTGCCAAATTTATAATTGTGTGCAACTTGGTTTCTTTGATTTTTCCTTCTTCAAACTGTTTTCCCTTCTCTAGTTGACACTCTTCTTTAACTTTTCTTATTGCTTCTGTTTCAAGTTTAGCACCCACGGTGGCTGCTTTTCAAGTTGCTGATTTCTCCAACAATTAACATCAAGAGTGCTTGCATCAATTAATAGTGGAAACCTTAAGTGCTCCACTAAAAAATTCAAATCAGCACATTGAATTCAGCCCTTGCCTTCACTGCATTTCTGTTTTTTTTTTCTGATCTGATCTGGGATTTCAAGCAGCGAGTGATTTAATTCTCAATCCCTTGTCAGCATCCCTTGCATTAGTTTCATTTTCGGCTTCAAATCAGCTCAGCTGCACTTCACTTACTAATTTACACAGAATTTTCAACTCAAATCAGTTTTTCACAGATTTCTTTATTGATCTCAGCTTGTTCAACTTCAATTCTGACATTCTGATATTGCACAGCTGCATTTCAGGCTTCCGAAAAAGTGTGGCTGATCTTACTTCCATAATTCCACTTTCCAATTCTTAATCCAAACCACTTGTGACCCAAGATAACTTCATTTTGGCACTAACTTTTGCTTTTGCGTGCCATCTCTTTTTCTTTTTCTTTCATTGCAGGTTTTTCTTTTCATTGCATGCCACTTTGATCTTCAAAATGTAGTAAAGAATCTAAATCTCCAATTGCTCCCACCTCTCTTGCTCATTTTTTTTTCTTTTGGCAGATTTTTTTCTTTTTGGCACAAACTACTTTTCTCTTCTTTTTTTTTCTGTTTTTGGCATCTGTTTTCATTTCCACTTTGAGTGCCGAATTCTACTTGAGGTTCAACTTCATTGTATCTTCAAATGATGATCAAGAATCTTCAATTGTTTTCAATCCTTGCCCACTTCTTCCCACTCATTCTTGGCACCTTTTGGCTTCAATTTCAAAAAAAAAATTTCTTTTTGACATGAAATGCATCCTTGCTCCAAAATAATTTCAAAACTTTAGTCACTCCCCCACACTTAAATCTTTGTCCGTCTCGGGCAAAGTAGCATTAGAAACATTTCAAACAACAAGTCCAAAGAAAAGTGAAGGTAAGAGTAAGAAATAAGTAAAGAAAAATGGAATGAACATGATTTTTGTTAAAATTGATATGGAAAGGTAAATAAAGTGATTAGCTCTATAGATGTCATCCAATCATTGAAATATGGTTTTGAAAGAACCTAAGCAAGTTCTAGAGCACAATGACATATGTGTATCACAAAAGTAAGGCTAATTCTCACTAGGTAAAAATAATTCCTCCCAAGTCCTCAATTAAGAATTTTAAGCAAAGTAGTACTCAAGCATCCAAGAATTCATCCATTAGCTCAAACCCTAAGTTTTAACAACCAAATTTAATTTATTTTCCAAAAGACTCTAACATGCTATGGAGATAACCTAGAGGGATACATTTATTCCTAAATATGAAGAAAACGTGCTAAAAGAAATAACATGGATTTATTGTCAAGGACTCAGTTTAAAAGAAAATTTTACTTCTAAAAAGCATAAAAAATGAAACATGCAATAAAGAAAATACAAGAAGAAACAAACTCCCCTTTATTCTGGTGGACGGAGTCTATCCAGAAGTAGCCTCCATCTTGGTAGTGGAGGGGTATGAGTGGCTGAGAGAGCTAGGACTCCCCCACACTTAAACTTTGCAACAAAATGTTCAGGTAGCCGCAGGCGATTTAGGTTCAAGATCCATTGAAGGAATGGAGGGCTATGGATTAAAGTAAGATCTTCTCCTCCTTCTTGATGCCTTTTAGAAGTCCTTCCAGGAGGTTGAAGTATGTTCAGTTGGAGCACCCACTCCTGAAGTCTTCTGGACCCTGCAAAACAATGTAATACCTCTCTCAAGCGTGCAGGGTTAGAATGAAATAAAATAATATCAGTCTCTGTATGAAATGAATCCAAAACTGCATCATATCCAATTAAATCAATTGTTGGTGCCTCAATGAAATTTTCAAAATCATTTCCTACAAAATTTGTATCCAGATACTCATCACAAATAAAGAAATCAATTTCTGGCACATCAATAGAAATTTCGCAATTATTTTCCATCCAGGGTATATCAAGCAATGTGTCACAGCCAATCAAATCAATCTCAGATATCTCCATAAGTTTCTCACATTCAACCTCAGCATAAGATATAGCAAGAGATTCATCAAAATAAATAACATCAATTTTAGGCACTTCTAAAAATTTTTCACTATCCATATCCACAAAAGATGTATCAAGAGATTCATCATAACAAACAACATCAATTATAGGTGCCTCTAAAATTATTTCGCAATCCATATCAAGGGATGTATCAAGTAATGCATTACGACCAATGAAATCAATTTTTGGTACCTCTATTGAATTTTCACAAACAATCTCTACACAAGGTATATCAATAAATTCATCATAACCAATAAAGTCAGCACTAGGTACCTCGCTGAATTTTTCTGAACAAAGAATAGAAATACTTACCTGAGCGTGCTGGAGAATACCTGGAGGTTCTACCAGAGTAGATGTATCCATGGCCTCCTCCTGATCAAGTACATGCTCCTCTTCAGATTTAGGTTCTGGTGGACACTCAACTAAAGCAGGTGATCCTTGGGTGCTTGCTTCCACCATGCAAGTCCCTACACTTTCTGGTTCATCCTTTGAATCTTCTAATGTACTAGTCAATTGTGGTGGTCCCTGGGGCTTAGTGCAATCCCCTACACCTATGGAATCATCTCCTATGCTTGCTTCTCCTGTAATATCTGCAACAACAACATTAGAAAAATTAGGACCATCAATAATACTATCATCAGAAAATAAAAGTCTAGAATGGTCCTGTGGAGTTTCAGTTTCTTCTTCTGGAGCTGAAAAATTTGGAAATGAATTTTGAATAGGAATCTCCGGAGGGATGTATGCTGTAGGTGCCCAATATTTGATGATTTCTTCTTCTTCTTCCTCTACCAAAATTCTAAGATCACTTGAAGAAGGACTTGGCCATGCACTAGGGTCATCTTGAACTGATATAAAACCAACTCCGGGGCTCTCAGAATTAAAAGCAACTTGAGAATATAACTGTTCTGATCTTTGGGCTTTTATCTGATTCAAATCACTAGCCACTTGTTCCATTTGCCTTCCGAGGTTTTGAATTCCTTGTTGCACAATTTCCCCTAACCTTTGTTGTTGAGCCTCAAGCTCTTGTTGGTCTTGAAAAGTAACATAAGGCTACTGAAGACCAAGAGTAGGCTGTGCATGCTGAAATGGAAACTGTGGGGGCTGATCAAATGGTTGCACAGGCTGATTAAACTGCTGAAAATTTGGTTCACAAGTTGGCGGAGATGGCTGAAAATTGTAGCCCTGAAAATCTTGGATCTGAGGTTGAAATTGTGGTGGTGAACACTGAAATTGAGCGGGCTGAAAATTCTGGTTTTGTTGCTGGAAATTCTGATTAATGGGCTGTGAGGGATGAAAAAATAGTTGGTTTTGAGGTGGAAATGTTTGAAACGATTGACAATCTTGCTGCCCTTGTTGATATGGCTGGAATTGAGGTTGAAATTGATTATTTCCATACTGAAAACTTGCAAAAGGCTGCTGGAAATTTTGGTTAAAATGCTGAAATTCTTGCTGAAATTGTTGGAATTGTTGTGGTGGCTGGAATTGTTGTAGTTGCTGAAATTGAGGCTGACAAAACTGATTTGGTTGCTCAAAAACTGAAAATTGGGGCTGCTCATTCTGAATTTGTTGGAAATTTGAGTAGGGCTGTTGGAAATCTTGCTGTGGTGGCTGCTGAAATTGCTGGAAAGGCTGAAATTCTGAATAGGGCTGAGGTGGCTGAAATTTTGGCTGAATCGGCCTCTGGTAAGTAGATGACTCACTGTTGTGTCTTAGTTGGGAATTCCAGTGCTTAAACACATTTGCATCCTTGAGCTCTGTATACTCCTCTGGTGAAAACATTTTGATCTTGCAGCCCTGTCACAAATCAAACAAGAAAAAATGGCAGCAACTGTATATAAAAAAACATAAAGCACAATAAAATAGAACCCAATGATATGTCCAAAAGCATACAAGAAAAAATCAAACAAATCAACTAGTTGCTTCCCCGGCAACGGCGCCAAAAATTTGATGGACCCAAAATAGACTGTTACGAATGTGGGTCTCAAATTTAGAATTTAATAAATCCTGGAAACCCTTTTTGCAATCAAAATATGAAAACGTAGTAAAGGGGCCACAGGTCGTATTTTTCCAAGGACTAGTTCAAGTTGTTCGATTCGTGCTTGTATTTATGTGTCGTTGATATTTTGGGTTTCAAATGAAAACCTGGGTTTTGGGTTGCATTTGGGAATGGAATCGCAATGAAAAGGAGAGAACTCAACTCAATGAATCAAATAAGTGATAGCAAGTTATTACTCAACCCAAAGAATCACTTAATCTACTAAGCACTTAATCAATTTCGGAAACACATCTGATCTTCAAATGCAAAACGAATGCTAAGCTGAGAAATAGAGGCAGTGATGGCAATTTCGAAATAACCAACTTGACACCAATGCTAGCCATGAGATTTAATAACCAAACATTCAAACAACTCAACACAACTAGCTACCACTTCCTAAAGCCAACAACTGCGGGTAAAATTTAGAAATGCTGAATGCTATACTTATTGATTTCAAACACAATCATACACCAAGAAAGCATGTTAATTTCGGATGCAAAATAGTGCCCCAAAATAGCTTGGCAAGCAAGGGAAACCTTTGTGCCAAAACTTGAAACTTTTGTGCCAAAACTACTTCCAACAGTTCAGCCTTGAAAACTATTGATCAAGCTTGGAAAATTCAGCTGTTAATGAAGTGCTAGCATGAATTTAGAAGGAATTCAGAATTGAATTCAACCAATCAGATATGGACACAGAACTACAGATTTGCAGGGAAGAATTCAGAAATTCTATAAGCAGAAATGAATTGCACAAGACTGATACAAAAGAAGTGATCCTAACTGCTATGTCAATGAATCAAGTTGCAAGGTAATGTTAATAAGACAAACTGCATTTCAGAATCCATTCGGAATAAACTCAATGTAAGGATGAATGCAGAATTCAGACAGCTGGATGGAGAAATGCAAATGCCGAAATGCAGCAACACTCACATGCAGAAAAGAAATGCAATGGATCAAGTTGAGATTTAATACAATGCTTCACTAAACAGGGAACTTCTTATTGAGCTGAACTCGAAAATGCAGAAACAAATTTGGAGATTGCAGACTTGGGGTTGATATGTAATCTGAAAATGATAAATAGAATTGATTTCAGCTGATCAAAACGAAATTCAGAATTGAAACTACATGTGAAATCAAACTTGGATCAACTAAGTTCACACACTAAATTGGTTTCCAATGGCAGGAATTTAGCTAAACATAAATTGGATGGGAATTAAGCTGAAGAAATTCAGAAACTAAGCTGAATTGGCAGAAAACGGCTGATACGCAAACTGAAATCAGGGAAGAAAAACTGATACGCTACAATTAAGCATGAATTAAACTAGAATTAAAAACAAATGGGCACTAAAGACATTCCCTAACTATTACTTGCAGAATTTAAAACTTAATTAAGGGCAGAAACCATTCAGAAATGAAACTAATCAGCGGATTCGAATTACAGAAACAGAAATGTATTCAGAAATGGAATTACTGCAAACGAACTGAAATTAACTAACTAAACTAGCATCTATCCCTTCTCTGAGCTCAAATTCGTCTTGTCATCACACAAGATATGAGCCTCGAACCCGCAAGCTCAACACATCGCCGGAAAACTGCCTCTGCAAAGCAAATCTAGCTCAGCTCTGCTCAATTGCGAAAACCCATCCAATTCCTTCAACTCAGCTGCGATGATGATTTGAGATTGATCCGAGCACTTCAGGGAACCCCTCTGAACTTCTCAGATGGATGAAATGGTGCGCAACATTGAATTCTAGGAAGTGATGGCAAAACTGACGAGACCTCGATCAGTCCTGTTCTTGGGCAATTTAGAGCTAGATTCTTCTCGGAAACCCTTTTCCAATGATCTGAAACTTGATCCAAAGGAGAGAATGATGCGGTCGCGCCCCTTGGATGAAGAACTACGGAAGAAGATGCTAAGAACACGCGAAGAAGGCGAAGAACAGCGAAGACGCGACAGAGCTGAGCTGCGGGTGAGTTTTGATTAAATACTCAAACATGGACGGTCCAGATTGAATTGAGATAATCCAATGGCTGATCTTGCTCTGATTTGAGCCAAACATCTATGATGATGATCTGGGGTCAGGATCTGCCTCGTGGTAGCTCGGATCTTCCATATTTGCAACGGATGGTCCAGATCAACCTAATCTTTGAATGGACGATCTAGAGCCTCCCGAGCTTGATCCAACGGTTGAATGAGCTCTGATTGGAATGAAACCTTCAGATCTAGATCAGGGTGCTTGATCAACCCTAACCCTAGCTCGGATTGCTTCAGATGGTCTCGGATGGCTCAGATCTAACCGCTTTTGAATCGGACGACCCGGATTAATCGTAAGCTTGATAATTCGATCCGGTTCCACTTCCGACTCAAGTTTGACCCAGTATGCCCTAGGTCCATGAACCTTTCATGCCTACAAAAATATATCAAAAAATTAGTGGTCAAATAATCCAAATATGTATAAATTTGCAATTAAGTCTAAAATAAAGGTAAGTTCTAAAACCTAGGGTAAAATCATAATTAAGCAAGTAAAACATTGGTCAAACATGGATTTTAGCAACTCAAATAATCAATAAAATGGTACTTATCAGGCTGCTAAGTGCGTTTCCTTAGCACAGGTTTGGTATCTAGCACACATCCCTACAGCAAAAAGAATGTCAGGTCTGCTGGCTGTAAGGTACAGTAGACTACCTATCATACTTCTATAGAGTTTAAGGTCCACTGGTTTACCATCAGGGTCACTATCTATTTTTACATTACTGGCCATGGGGGTACTTATGCTTTTAGAGTTATCCATTTTGAATTTTTTATTAACTCTTTAGCATATTTGGATTGATGGACATAGTTTTCATCCCTAGTTTGTTTAATTTTTAAGCCTAGGAAAAAGTTAAGTTCACCAACTAGGCTCATTTCAAATTCGTTTTCCATTATTTTAACAAATTCTTTTAGAAAGTTTGAGTTGGTGGACCCAAAGATTATGTCATCTACGTAAATTTGGGCAATAAATATATCTTTTCCTAGGGTTTTAATAAATAGGGTTGAGTCAATTTGTCCTTGTTTAAATCCTTTAGATATTAAGTAAGTTGATAAACATTCATACCAGGCTCTAGGTGCTTGTTTTAACCCATATAGTACTTTAGTTAGTTTGTAAACATGTTCAGGTTTGTCTAAGTCCTCAAACCCAAGGGGTTGTCCTACATAAACTTCTTCTTTAATGACTCCATTTAGGAAAGCTGACTTTACATCCATTTGATATAGCTTAAATCCTTTATGGGATGCAAAGGCTAACAACATTCTAATGGACTCAAGTCTAGCTACTGGGCATATGTTTCGTCGTAATCTAATCCCTCTACTTGGCTGAATCCCTTTGCTACTAAGCGGACTTTATTTCTAACTATTTCTCCATGATCATTTAGCTTATTCCTAAAGACCCACTTGGTGTCAATGATGGATTTGCCCTCAGGTTTAGGTACTAATTCCCAGACTTGGTTTCTCTCAAATTGAGCTAATTCTTCTTGCATAGCTATGAGCCAATCAGAATCAGGTAGGGCGTCCTCTATAGTTTTGGGGTCAATTTTTGATATCATAGCTATTTGACTAAGGTTTCTATAGGAGGACCTAGTCCTGACTCCTAGAGTTGGATCACCCATAATTTGATCGGTTGGGTGACTAAGTCTGGGTTTCTTGGTTCTTCTAGAACTTGGTTCAGCCTTAGGTCCGGCTAGTCTGTTTGGTTCACTATATGATTCGACTCCTTGGTCTGGTTCATTTGTTGGTTCGATAATTGGTTCAGTTGACTCATTAATTGGTTCAATAGTTAGTTCGTTTAAGGGTTCAATTAAAGGTTCACTAGTTTGTTCATTATTTTCTTGATCAGAATTTGATGAAGTTGGGTATGGATTATTAGATGTTGAGTTGATTTCTTCATCAAATACTAAGTTTGTTGTTTCTTCAATTTTCTTAGTTTGTTTATTGTAAACTCTATAGGCTCTACTTGTGGTTGAGTATCCTAGGAAGATACCTAGGGTTGACTTGGACTGAAATTTCCCTAAATAGTCTTTGGTGTTTAGGATATGGACTTTGCATCCAAGACCCTTAGGTAGTGTAGATTTGGGAGTCTATGGTAGTACAGTTCATAGGGTGTTTTGTTGTGTCGCTTGTTAATCAGAACCCTATTTTGGATGTAACAAGCCGTACTAATCGCTTCTGCCCAATATTGGTTTGCTAGGTTAAATTCGTTGAGCATAGCCCTAGCGGCTTCCTGTAATGTTCTATTTCTTCTTTCGACTATCCCATTTTGTTGGGGGGTTCTAGGACATGAAAATTCATGTAAATACCCATTGACCTTACAGAATTCCTCGAACCGTTGATTTTCAAATTCTCCTCCGTGGTCACTCCTAAGTCTTTTAATTTTAGTATCATTTTGATTTTCAATTAATTTACAGAATTCATTAAATTGGTTTAGGGTTTCATCTTTGGTTTTTAGAAACCTAACCCAGGTGAACCTAGAGTAATCATCAACTATTACTAAGCAGTATCGGTTCCCGCTTAGTGACTTGGCTCCATGTGAATCAAATAGGTCAAGATGCAGGAGCTCAAGTGTGGTTTGAGTTAGGTCAGATTGAATTAGTTTGTGATTAGATTTGGTGTGTTTACCTTGATTACATGATTCACATATTAGGTTTTCATTGTTTTTAATTTTGGGGATACCTTTGATTAAGCCAAGTTGGGTGACTTTTGAGATAGTTCTCAGATTAGTATGACCTAATCTCCTATGCCAGAGGTTTGATTGTTCTAACTGAGTTAACATGCATTTGGGTACAAGGGGAAGGTTTATAGTATAAACATTATTTTTCCTAGTGCCCTTAAGCATGATTTTTGAGTCTTGTACATTTCTAATCAGGCAGTTAGAATCGTTGAAGGTGACTATATAACCAGAATCACATAACTGACTTATGCTAAGCAAGTTAAAATTAAAGTTTTCAACCAAAAGAACTTTCTTAATAACAAAGTCAGATTTAAGTTCAATATTACCTGACCCAATTACCTTTAGGGTAGCATTATTGCCAAATGCCACTGAGCCTAGGTTCTTGAACTTGAGTTTGGTGAATTTCAATTTATCTCCAGTCATGTGTCTGGAGCAACCGCTATCTAACATCCATTGGTCCAAATCTTTATGTTCCTACACATAAAGAGTTTTATTGATTTGGATCCAATTAGAGTCAGGAATAACTTAAATTGAGTTTCACTGCCTAGTCTGTCTCACCCAATCTAGGGTTTTCAACCACGTTAGCCTTATAGGTTTTGTGAGACAGGTTTTGATAAGTAAAATTATTTTTAAAAACATTATTATTTATTTTGAAAAACTTAAATTAATTTTTGAAAACAGTTAAATTTATTTTGAAAGGAAATGTTTGAATCTATACCTAACTGAAAATTTGTGTTAGATTTGAATTTGACAAAAAGTAATTTGAATTTGAAATTCAAAAATTGGCTTCCAGGTCTTGGCGAGGCACTAGGCCTTCTTTGGCCGTAGCCTTATTGGATCATCAACCCTTTTCTTGACAAAGCCTTTTAATGAAGTTTCATTTTCAAAATTAATCTTTGAAAAATTCTGGTCTAACTAGTTTATGTTTTGGATCGGTAGCTTCGGCTAGTTTCACCAGTCTAAAGAGACCAAGTGTACTTGATCTTATTAGAATTTGTTTCCCTAATGTACTATCATCTCACCTTCACCCAATACTATGTTGTCAAGTTTCAGTTAAGTTTGTTTAGTCATTAAACTAACCTAAGTCTATGCATGGTAAATTGCACAAATTTAAATAAACAATCAGTCAGGCAAATTTCAATCAAGAATTAAATTCTATCTAACAATAAATATTGTCTTCAATTTGGCTCCCCCTGGACTATAGCCACGATAATGGTTTGGCAAGATGTGAATCTTCTCCTTGGGGATCCAATATTGATTTGATCCAGATTGTTGGTTCAGGCATAGTTTTGGTACCCATGCCTGAAGTTTTGGTCTGCACTGGTTCAGTACAGCAAAGTAAGATCTTTGTCGGGATTTGGTTCTGTAGCCAAGTCCGGATCGATTTAGAACGGACTTCTATTTTCCAAGAATCATGTCAAGATTTTTGGAACCAGAAGTAAATCGTTCTAAGGCAGCTCTAAGATCTTTAACCTGAGTTTTCAGGGAGGAGTTCTCTTTTTCAAGTTTTTCAACTTGAGTAGGAGTTCCTTCTTGAACTTTCTCGGTTAAGGATTTAGAGTCAGCTTCCTCTTTTAGGAGTTTTACTTCCTGTCGGAGGGATTCGACTCGGAGTTTGGCTCTCGCCAAATCTCGAGAAAGATACGATATAAGTTCATTTAACTGACTTCTATTGAAACCACTTACCTTGATTTCGCTGTCTTCTGAAATGGTTAGTCTACAGTCGTCCTGTTCTGACTCTGACTCGGTCCCGACTTCTTCTGAGGCGGTTAGGGCTAGTAGGTTTGACTGGGGTGCTTCTTCTTCTTCTTCCGAGGAAGATTCGTCCCAGGTTGCTTGGAGTGCTTTCTTTCTTCGTGTCTTCTTGGTCTCCTTCAGGTTCGGACACTCTGTCTTGTAGTGACCCTTCTTCATGCACTCGTAGCAAGTTACGTTGGGCTTTTTTTTGTCATTTGTGGGTTCAGCTAGTTCGTCCTTTCTTCGGTTGGCCTTCCTTCTGTTGGTTTGGTTCTTCAATTCTTTATAGTAGCTTCGGGCCAGTCGGACCAGCTTAGGTCGATCTCCTTCTTCGTCTTCTGAGTCTGAGTCTGAGTTAGACTCGGGTTCAGGTTGAGGTTTCTTCTTTGTTGACCTTCCAGTTTTTCCTGCAACAAAGGCAAGACCTTTCTCGGTCAAATTGCAGTTAGTTTGTTCATGTAGTTCTAATTCGGAAAACAATTCATCTAATTTTATTTTTGAAAGATCCCTTGAGACCTTGTATGCATCTACCATAGATGCCCACAAGGTGTTTCTAGGGAAAGCATTTAAGGAATACCTTATTAGGTCACGATTTTCGACCTTGTGACCAATAGTGTGAAGACCATTCATTAATTCTTGGATTCGTGCGTGAAGCTGGGCTGCTGTTTCGTTGTCGGCCATCTTGATGGTATACAGTTTGTTCAGGAGCAGATCTCTCTTACTGATCCTAGTGTCTGATGTTCCTTCGTGCAGCTCGATCAATTTTGCCCACAGCTCCTTGGCATTGTTAAAGGGGCTCACCCGGTTCAGCTCCTCTTTTGTTAAGCCACATTGAAGGGTCTGAGTCGCCTTTGCATCTGCATCGATTCTTCGTTTCAGAGCGGTGTCCCACTCTGTGTAGCTTTGAGGAACTCGTTCAGCATTTGTGGGAATCTCCAGTCCGGACTGGATGATAATCCACATGTCCACCTGAGTTTTCAGGTGGACCTCCATTCGACTTTTCCAGTAGGAAAAGTCTTCTCCACTGAAAAGTGGAGGTCTGGCGGTGCTGAATCCTTCTTGCATGGCCATTTAATCTGAAAAAAATAACTAACAAAAAAATATTTCCCAAGACTTAGTCTAGGATGAGTAGTGCGGGATGAGAAAAATAAAATATCGAGGGGTGTTGCACCAACCTCGATTAACGAGAAGAAATTCGAACGGAAAATATATTAGAAGAAATTCGAACGGAAAAAAATAAGAATAAATCTGAAAAATTTTCAAACTGGTGGTTGCACCAAATTTGAACTTCTCCGCTCTGATACCACTTGTTGGATCGAAAGAACCGATAGAGGGGGGGGTGAATATCGAAAAGCGTTCGGATTTGAGATAAAGAAATTGCACAGCGGAAGATTAAAAACAAAAACACGCGAACACAGATATTTTTACTTGGTTCGGAGCCTATGTTACGACCCGGAAAATTTTCTTAATATTTTCATAAAAATATTGATCATGTCAAGATAATTTTCCGAGGGACCTAGAGATATTAGTACGAACCTTAGCCTAGAAATCCATGATTTTTCTCATTTAAATTGAGAAACTAAGTACTAATGAGACTTATATGGGCTTTTTAGTACTATGGTTATTGGTAGATTTTAGGTAAAATTTAATATAAATATAAATGGGGTTTAATGAGGAATATTGGCATGATTATGGGGGAGTTTTAAGGGAATTTTCGAAATAATAAAAAAATAAAAAAAAATAAAGTGCATGCACCAAGGATTGTACCTTGGACCTCTTGTACCACCATGCATGTACTAACCAATTCACCTAGCAAGGGAGTGCTTTTAGAAGAGGATGGGAAATTGTAGATAAGTGGGAAAGAAGATGAAGAGACACAAGAAAATTGAAGAGACACCATTAAAGAGGTGCTTGCCTCTTTACTCACCATAAAAGGTCATTAAGAGGAGGAAATGCCTAGGCATTTTCGTCCAAGAAACCTTTCCCCTTTCTTTCCACCAAACTCTTCTCCTTTCTCCTCATCCTCACCGAAATCCTATAGCCCCTTACAGGCCAAAACTGAGCCCCACAAACCGGAAGAAGGAAAGGAGAAGAACAAGAGGAAACACCAAGTTTAAGAGGTCTTTTCTTCTCCAAAATTTGGAAATCATTTGGGAACATAAGCACAAGTGGTAAGACTCCCTCACCTGCAACATAATGGCTTTTTTTTTATGTATTTTTATGATTTTTATATTTGCTTGTGATGTTGGGTGAAAGAGAATGGAAGAAAACCTTGAGGGAAGTTTCGGCCATAGAGGGTTACCCCCTTTTCTATGTCCAAAACTTAAAGGAAGAGTTCATGAAATTATTACTACCTTTTTGTAACGAATATATGATGGATACATGGTGTTTGAATGTCCTCCATGATGTAAAGGACTTGGAAGAATTCGGCCAAGTCATGAAATGGAGAAATGTTGATGCATGAAGTAGGCTATTGTTCTAATGATTGTTTCCTTGCTATATAAATATTTAAGGCCAAGAAATTTTGTGGAATCTATGCTAAGGACCCCTGTAATATTCGGCCAAGGGACCTTAAATTATGCCTTAAAACAGATTTTTATAGACCTTCATGAAGTTATGGTTAAATCAAGTGATATGCATGTGATTGGGTGTTCTATTTCATGATGGAAATAATTTATACTTTAGGATCAGTACCTTATCCAAGTTGTTTGAGCCTAAACTCATGCTTCATTCTATGTATTGATGTTTAGAAAAATATTACATGCACCCATATGCATGATAATCCAAGTAGAACTCTAGATCATACACCTAGACAAGGGTTTGGTGAAGTACAAACTACTTTTGCACTTGTGAATGAATTCTTATGAAAAATATGCTATTATTCCCGTGTTATGTGAATGATTATGCTATGAAATCCCTACTGTGAGTTTTGACAAATTACAAGAATAAGGGTTAAGAATAGGCTCGAGTACAAAACATTCCCCTAAACTAGTGTTTAATGAAGCTTAGACTACCTTTATGCTTGTATATGACCTTAATGGTAAGATATGTTCTTATTTCCATGATTATATGACTTTTATACTATGTTATCCATGCTGTGAATTTTGGCCAATTACTAGAATAAAGGCTAACAATAAGTTCAAGTACAATTCATGCACCTAAACTAGTGTTTAGTGAAGTCTAGACTACCCGTGTACTTGTACATGACCTCTTATGAAATGTATGCCTTTATTCCAATGTTATGTGGGTTTTATGGTATGATATCCTTGTTATGAAGTTTCGGCCAGCATGTATTAAGATAGGAAAAGAAAGATTAAACTAACATATTACCTTGATTAAGACAAGCATGTTATATGTATGATGTATTGATGAAACTAGCATAATAGTTGCTTCACTTACATGTGTTAAAAGAAAGGTCCTTTCATGTCTTGCTATTTATGCTAATGATTATACCATGAAAGGATGCCTATGTTTATGAATGATTGAATGTCTATAGTACATGCAATATGAAAGAAAAAAAGAAAGAAAAGAATGCATGTTCTATATGAATGAAAGAAAGAAAAGAAAAGAATGCATGTATGTATTTTACTTTAAAGATTGGCTTGTACCGTATCTTGAAAAGATCCACGGTTCTGGACTACCGAAGCTGTCCCTTGGCTGAAATATAGTAAGCCTATAATGTAGACCCCTGTAGGTCGGGATTAGCTACCTCGCATCCTACATAGGGGTATGCGCGCAAAAGAAAGAATGGCTACAAAGCCGGGGACCCCAAAGAAAGATGATGTATCCTTATGTTAAAGTATTACTTATTATGTTTTCCAAAGAGCATCCTAAATGTTTTTGTAAAGCATATGTTTATGTGTTTATATGCCTTTATATGTCTATATGCCTTATGTATTTTAATGCTATGCATAAGATATTATATGTCTCTCAAATGCATGTAACATATGGATTTAGTGAGTAGGAAAGAGCTTACTAAGTTTCATACTTATAGTTTGTTTGCTTATGTTGCAGATCAACATAGAAATTATTAAAGAAAGGGAAGCTGCAGGAAGGGTTAATGTGTGTGGTGGTGACTTGGCTGATCGATCCACTTTAGTGTCATCTATAGACTTAGTTCTTATTTCTAATAAGACATATGTTGTTACTTTATGCGTGATACTTGCTAGTTCTTTTGGAGTTTATTTAAGTATGGATGCTATTAGATGTTACATGATTTATATTTGCACTCCTTCTCCCTTTGCATATGATTATGTTTATGTTTTATTTCCGCTGCAATGTTGTGAATCATATGCAATAATATAAGTAAAGAAGGAAAAAGTTAACGCGCCGCCTTAACGGTAAAGGGGCGGGCGTTACAGTATGGTATCAGAGCAGTTTACCATCTCACTACACACACATCAAGCCTGCCTCCTGCCGCTTCCAAGTAAGAAATTCTATACTTGCTTTATTTTATGTTTAAGTTGATAGTTCAATTATGCAAGTATGATCTAAGATATGTATGATGGAAGCATGATTTTACCTTGGACGAAACTAGGAAGATACCTTATGATGACATTGATTTAAGATGTATATGAATGGAAATAACAGTAACCTTTTACTAGCCTAGGTATTATTTCGCGAAGGTAACATGGCTAGGAGAAGTACTAGAACAAACGAAACTGCACCCCCGCCTGACCTGACACACATAGTCGCAGAACTCCAGCGTCAGATCACCGAACAACAGCAGACCATCAACACCCTGATGACTCAACAGGGAAATGCTGCTACTCCACCACCAAACCAGCCCATGATAATAGTTGCACCCCCAGCTACGCCAGCACCCCCGACAGGCCCTGCCACCGGAATGCGACCGGAAGCCTATTTAATCCTGTGGCAGAGGCTGAAGCTGGAATCCTTTTCAGGTGCTTGCGAGCCATGGGATGCGCATGCCTGGTTTAAGACGGTGGAGAGTACTATGGAGCTGCTGGATTGGCCGGAGCACGAGAAGATAAAATGTGTATCATTCTCCTCTCTGGCGATGCCAGAATGTGGTGGGAAAGGGTCAAGGCCTAGAGACTCGTGAACCTGATGAAGTGGACAGACTTCGAGATGGAATTTTTCGAGGAGTTCTTCCACCTGCAGGTCACCAACAAACATTATGATGAATTCACGGAATTTCGATAAGGCAACCTGTCTGTCAGCGAAGGTGTCAAGAAATTCAACCGACTGGCCCGCCTATGTCTGGAGTTGGTCATGACAGAGAATGAAAAGGTCCGCCTTATGCTAAAGATGTTGCGGCCGGAGATAGCTCTGAACGTGGCCGGTGGAATTAACAGACCACAGACCGCCGAGGAGCTGTTCAGCAGTGCTTTGATCACCGAGCACTATCTAAACAACATAAATCACCAAAGGAAAATGCCAACTAAAAGCAAGAGCCAAGCCCCCTCAGGAGGTCAGAAGCCTCTGCACGCGGGTACTAGCTGGAAGGGGGACCGCAATGATAAGAAAGAGTGGAACAATTCTAAAGGCAGTCCAGCAAATAAGAAGCCTAAGTACACCTCGTGTGCAAAATGTGGAAACACGCATCCTGTAGAATGCCGCATGGGTACAAACAAGTGCTTCACATGCGGACAAGAGGGACACAAGGCCTTCGCCTGTCCTGCCAAGGCCCCGACACCTTCTCAGCAGCAGATGCAGTATCAGAATGCTCCTGCACAACTGCACTATATGCAAGCCATACTAGAAGGTCCTCAATTAAGTCAAGGCAGATTGGAGGCCCCGCCTATTACTACGAACGTTAGGGTATTCTCTCTTACAAAGGAAGATGCAGCAAATTCTTCCACCGTTGTCACAGGTCAGATAATTATTTACAGTCAGCATGCTACTGTTTTATTTGATACTGGGCAACACATTCCTATATTCCCATGATACATGCAAAGATGATAGACATACCCTTACAAGTTCTAGATAGCAAGTTTTTAACAACCCTGCCTTCGGGAGAAACAATGGCATCCACCAGAGCTATTCTAAGTTCGAGGATGAACTTTCACGAGGTATAGGGGATTGTAACGATCCGAAAAATTTTCTTAATATTTTCTTTAAAATATTGATCATGTCAAGATAATTTTCCGAGGGACCTAGAGATATTAGTACGAACCTTAGCCTAGAAATCCATGATTTTTCTCATTTAAATTGAGAAACTAAGTACTAATGAGCCTTATATGGGCTTTTTAATACCATGATTATTGGTAGATTTTAGGTAAAATTTAATATAAATATAAATAGGTTTTAACGAGGAATATTGGCATGATTATGGGGGAGTTTTAAAGGAATTTTCGAAATAATAAAAAAAAATAAAAAAAAATAAAGTGCATGCACCAAGGATTGAACCTTGGACCTCTTGTACCACCATGCATGCACTAACCAATTCACCTAGCAAGGGAGTGATATTAGAAGAGGATGGGAAATTGTAGATAAGTGGGAAAGAAGATGAAGAGACACAAGAAAATTGAAGAGACACCATTAAAGAGGTGCTTGCCTCTTTACTCACCATAAAAGGTCATTAAGAGGAGGAAATGCCTAGGCATTTTCGACCAAGAAACCTTTCCCCTTTCTCTCCACCAAACTCTTCTCCTTTCTCCTCATCCTCACCGAAATCCTATAGCCCCTTGCAGCCCAAAACCGAGCCCCACAAACCGGAAGAAGGAAAGGATAAGAACAAGAGGAAACACCAAGTTTAACAGGTCTTTTCTTCTCCAAAATTTGGAGATCCTTTGGGAACATAAGCACAAGTGGTAAGACTCCCTCACCTGCAACATAATGGCTTTTTTATGTATTTTTATGATTTTTATATTTGCTTGTGATGTTGGGTGAAAGAGAATGGAAGAAAACCTTGAGGGAAGTTTCGGCCATAGAGGGTTACCCCCTTTTCTATGTCCAAAACTTAAAGGAAGAGTTCATGAAATTGTTACTACCTTTTTGTAACGAATATATGATGGATACATGGTGTTTGAATGTCCTCCATGATGTAAAGGACTTGGAAGAATTCGGCCAAGTCATGAAATGGAGAAATGTTGATGCATGAAGTAGGCTATTGTTCTAATGATTGTTTCCTTGCTATATAAATGTTTTAGGCCAAGAAATTTTGTGGAATCTATGCTAAGGGACCCCTGTAATATTCGGCCAAGGGACCTTAAATTATGCCTTAAAACAGATTTTTATAGACCTTCATTAAGTTATGGTTAAATCAAGTGATATGCATGTGATTGGGTGTTCTATTTCATGATGGAAATAATTTATACTTTAGGATCAGTACTTTATCAAAGTTGTTTGAGCCTAAACTCATGCTTCATTCTATGTATTGATGTTTAGAAAAATGTTACATGTACCCATATGCATGATAATCCAAGTAGAACTCTAGATCATACACCTAGACTAGGGTTTGGTGAAGTACAAACTACTTTTGCACTTGTGAATGAATTCTTATGAAAAATATGCTTTTATTCCCATGTTATGTGAATGATTATGCTATGAAATCCCTACTGTGGGTTTTGACAAATTACAAGAATAAGGGTTAAGAATAGGCTCGAGTACAAAGCATTCCCCTAAACTAGTGTTTAATGAAGCTTAGACTACCTTTATGCTTGTATATGACCTTAATGGTAAGATATGTTTTTATTTCCATGATTATATGACTTTTATACTATGTTATCCATGCTGTGAATTTTGGCCAATTACTAGAATAAAGGCTAACAATAAGTTCATGTACAATTCATGCACCTAAACTAGTGTTTAGTGAAGTCTAGACTACCCGTGTACTTGTAAATGACCTCTTATGAAATGTATACCTTTATTCCAATGTTATGTGGGTTTTATGGTATGATATCCTTGTTATGAAGTTTCGGCCAGCATGTATTAAGATAGGAAAAGAAAGATTAAACTAACATATTGCCTTGATTAAGACAAGCATGTTATATGTATGATGTATTGATGAAACTAGCATGATAGTTGCTTCACTTACATGTGTTAAAAGAAAGGTCCTTCCATGTCTTGCTATTTATGCTAATGATTATACCATGAAAGGATGCTATGTTTATGAATGATTGAATATCTATAGTACATGCAATATGAATGAAAGAAAGAAAGAAAAGAATGCATGTTCTATATGAATGAAAGAAAGAAAAGAAAAGAATGCATGTATGTATTTTACTTTAAAGATTGGCTTGTACCGGATCTTGAAAAGATCCACGGTTCTGGACTACCGAAGCCGTCCCTAGGCTAAAAGATAGTAAGCCTAGAATGTAGACCCCTGTAGGTCGGGATTAGCTACCTCGCATCCTACATAGGGGTATGCGCGCAAATGAAAGAATGGGTACAAAGCCGGGGACCCCAAAGAAAGATGATGTATGCTTATGTTAAAGTATTACTTATTATGTTTTCCAAAGAGCATCCTAAATGTTTTTGCAAAGCATATGTTTATGTGTTTATATGCCTTTATATGTCTATATGCCTTATGTATTTTAATGCTATGCATAAGATATTATATGTCTCTCAAATGCATGTAACATATGGATTTAGTGAGTAGGAAAGAGCTTACTAAGTTTCATACTTATAGTTTGTTTGCTTATGTTGCAGATCAACATAGAAATTATTAAAGAAAGGGAAGCTGCAGGAAGGGCTAATGTGTGTGGTGGTGACTTGGCTGATCGATCCACTTTAGTGCCATCTATAGACTTAGTTCTTATTTCTAATAAGACATATGTTGCTACTTTATGCATGATACTTGCTAGTTCTTTTGGTGTTTATTTAAGTATGGATTCTATTAGATGTTACATGATTTATATTTACACTCCTTCTCCCTTTGCATATGATTATGTTTATGTTTTATTTCCGCTGCAATGTTGTGAATCATATACAATAATATAAGTTAAGAAGGAAAAAGTTAACGCGCCGCCTTAATGGTAAAGGGGCGGGCGTTACAGCCTAGGTCGACTCCTACTCCAAGGCCCACGGTCGATGACCATTTACTGCGGGCAATTCTATATTTTCGCAAAACGGTTTACAAATCAATATTACAATTGAAGTATCGTAAACACAAAAAGAAAATTGCTCTTCGTTACCGACGTCCGATGTAGATTGACTTTCCGGAGTGGAGGGACGTCATCAGCTCGAGTTGGGAGGATTCCAGAGTAGAGCGCTAGAGCAGAAGAGCGTAGAAGCATTGAATGAAGTGTTGTTCTGAGCCTTGGGGTCGAGGGCCCTTTATATAGCCCTGGGGGCGCCTGGATCGTCGGGGGTGCCCCCCCCCCCCCACGTGTCGGTTGATCCGGCAATTGCTCGAT
Organism: Boesenbergia rotunda; assembly: GCA_024364735.1. NCBI lineage: Eukaryota > Viridiplantae > Streptophyta > Magnoliopsida > Zingiberales > Zingiberaceae > Boesenbergia > Boesenbergia rotunda. The sequence continues at coordinate 43,758 of JAGFNQ010008496.1, forward strand.
CAGCTTCTGATCCCTTCAAATTCGGGATCAGCTTTGACCGGGGCGCCCGGAACGCTCGGGGCGCCCGCGTTGACCGGGTCAGATCTTATCCCTTGGCTTCGCTGGCTTCTCCTTCGATGGCTTGCGCAGGGGGCGCCCGGGACGCTGGGGGCGCCCGGGACGCTGGGGGCGCCCGGGAGCAGCGGGGGCGCCCGGGAGCACGGGGGCGCCCCGAACATTAACTGTCGAAGCCTTCCTTTGCATTACGTGTTTTGTGTTCACCTTGGGGAAGCCCGGGACACTCCGGGCGCCCTGGTCAGCTATTGCCTCACTCCTTTGAGGCTCTCTGAGCTGCAGACACTCGTTCCTTTGGTCCTGTATCCAGGGTTAGTCCAAAACACCATAAAATAATAGGATGTTAGTTTATACAGCCTTAGCTGTCTTGGTTCTGACTTTGGGCCTCTAAAATGGAGCCCTAGGTCGAACCGACGCCTACTGTTCCCTCGACGGGGAACGCGTCCTCACCTACTCCTCTCGGGAGAATGTACCTGATGCCAACCGCTCCTCTGGTTGGACTTTTGCCTCGCGGTCCTTCGTCAGGTCTTGGATACCGAGCTGTCCTTCGCCCGGTGCCTAGCATTCCTTCACTAGGGCTTCAGTCCCAAGCTGTCCTTTGCCTGGCGCGTAGCAGTCCTTCGCTAGGGATTTTTACCCTAGCATTCCTTCGCTAGTGCCTAGCAGTCCTTCACTAGGACTTTTTACCCTTGCATTCCTTCGCCAGTTCCTAGCAGTCCTTCGCTAGGGTTTTTTACCCTGGACACTAGAGTAACATGTTAGATAACAAGTAAGACTTAACTTTTGAGCCCTGTTGCCATTATCAAAACTTAGGTTCGACTTGGGTGCTTTCTGCACCAACATTCAGTTGTTGTTAGATATATCTGCGGATTTCTGTGTGTTTTTGCCATAAAGATGGATGAGTTGGTATTCCAGATTGAATTATAGCTCTTGGGGTTCAATCTATGATAGAATAGGTTTTTAGCTGTGTTTTATGTGAGCTTATGATCTTACAAGAAGGCTGCTTGGGTTCTGTTCGATGGAGTTTTGAGTTGGGAGGTTGGATTTTCATGTTGCTATGAGCATCCAAATTTATATTCCCTATTTTAGAGTTGTTTGGTGTGGTTCTTCCGTAATTGTATCCAGAGCGTAATCTGTGGAATAGATTCTGTTTAATAGGGATACTTTAATCTGTTTTGATTTGGTTTCCTCCTCTTTGTCGTGATTTCATCATGGAATCCAGGCTAAACAATGTTTGACCATGTTGTGTGGGCCATGTGAGTGGTGTTTAAAAAAATAGGAAGGTGACCATTTGATCTTAGCTTGGATTAAATATTGTTGCTTCATTCGATCTTTGTTTTGGGAGAGTTGCCTTGAGCATTCATTAGGTTGATGGGGTGTTCTGTTAAGAGCTCCAAGAAGAAGGAAAAGTAAATTACCTATTGGTCTTGATTAAGTTAAGAGTTAGCTATTAACTTAGGATGATTCTTAGTTAAAATTCACACATATACCTCGTTCTGGGCATCAGTAGATGAATGGTTTGTTGGTTCTTGGATGGCTATAGGGGGGGGGGGAGAGGGGGGGGGGTGAATGTAGCCAGACACTAAACTACTTGCACTTTGATGCTTTCCCTACTCCTTGGCGTGCCCGTGAGGTGGGTGATCCCTTGATCGTCGGCAGATTAAGCCCCGGTGAACCCGGATATAATGAGCCTCCTTCTCGATGGAGTAACCTCTCCACAATCACCTTAGTAGGATAACACGATAATTACAGAGACACAAGAAGAAGCTCTCACAAGATGTCACAGGATCACTCGAGCACGAAGCCTTACAGAGAGCTCAAAACCTTCACTAGTTTTTCTGTTTGTTCGTTCTTTTTTTTTTCCTCCTCTGCCTCTCAGCTTCCTCTTAAGCTCCTGCTCACCATTGCCAAGCTCCATCAGCATCCACTGAGCCACAGCCTGACCCACTAACTCCTCTGAGCACTCAGTCCACTGAAGACCTCTTCAGCTGAGCCTCCGTCAGTCGCCAACCACGCCAGGAAGCCGTTGAAACCTGAAAATAGAATACATACAAACCTGCTCAATGGAAAGTCCCCAGTTGACTCTCCTCCATTGTTTGAATCCTCCCAATCTAACCTGCACACTGATCAGAGGCTGAGCAAATGCATATTAAACAATATCAACAAGTAGCACAGAAAACGCAGAGAAAAACTGACGCGATCAGAAGTCTGACAGCGTTTTTAAATTAAAGTTACAGCTACTGATCGGTCACCAGACCGATCAGAGATGACCCTGATCGGTCACCAGACCGATCAGGGTAAGCCCTGAATGATCAGGCTCCAGCCTGATCGGTCCACAGTGAGAAACCAGGGATCACGGACTTCTTGTGATCGGTCACATTGATCGATCACGTATTGGGGATCGGTCACCAGACCGATCCAACAGCTGAAAATAGAACCTTCAGCTTTTTCCAACCAACGCCTCCTGATCGGTCACCAGACCGATCAGATTGTGCCCTGATCGGTCTGGTGACCGATCAGGTCAATCCCTGACCGATCAGGACCCATCCTGATTGGTCAGGGTGAGAAACCTCCGACATTTTGATCGGTCAACCTGATCGATCAAGGGTTTCTCCAAAAACCTTCTGACCACTCTCTGATCATTCACCAGAACGATTAGAAGCCAAACAGAAACCTTTCTGTTCTCTCCCTGATTGTTCACCAGAATGATCAGACTTCATTGGATCGATCACCAGACCGATCCACAAAATGAGTTCGTGCCAACTCCCTGATCGATCTCCAGACTGATCCAGCTTCAATCAATCCAATCCCTAAGTCAAGAGAAGGGCTCCCTAGCCTTTTCTGACTCGTGCTCAGTCCCCCGGACCAAGATTCCGTGCCCAGCTTCACTCACCGGGACTTCATTCAACCTAGCTTCACTCACTAGGTCCTGGCTTCACTCACCAAGACCCGTCTTCACCACTGGGATTTCATTCACCTCGCTTCACTCACCAGGACCCGGCTTCACTCACCGGGATTTCAATCACCTGGCTTCACTCACCAGGATTTCGGTCACCTGGCTTCACTCACCAGGACTCGGCTTCACTCACCGGGATTTCATTCAACCTAGCTTCACTCACTTGGATTTCAATCACTCCGTGCCCTGCCCCCGTCCAGGACTTAATCCAATTCACCAAACCAAACTTAAATCGGTGTCAACACCAAAACAACAATCGGGCCAGACTGCATCAACAATCTCCCCTTTTTGTTCTTTGACAACCCGATTTATGTTTAGGTATTAATGATCAATTGAAATCAAATCAATTTCAATCATCGTAAGGGAATCAAAGTCCTCCCCATACAATGACAAAATCCTAAACTTAATCAACCATTCTCTCCCCCTTTGTCAAACATCGAAAAGGGTATGGTTATTAAGTTCAACATACCTCCCCCTTAAACGAGGGTCTCTCCCCAAGCCCAAAATAATCAAAGATAAGTGTGAATTGCACATGAAAGCATATACAGAAGTATATCATGGTCAAACACGTATATGCTTCATATGACAAGTAAGGAACACAACTGTATCCGACACAGATCGGATTCATTGATGATTGATACAGAAAAATTTCTGATTTATCTATGGACGATCAGTTTTCAGAAAAATTTCTGTAACTCTGATTCGTTTAAGATCATACTGCATTAACAATTTATATGAAACTTATTCCCCAGCAGGGGTGTAGACTCCATTGACATTCGATATTTTAGAAAAATTTCTGAAACATGATTTGAATTTCATGACTACAAATGATTCCTTATCAAGAAACAAAAGTCATGATCCAAACAACCCGTTCTTATGAATTTCAAAAATTCCAACACGGGTTTGTATCGAATCAGTATTATCTTTGTTCCTCATTCCTAGTTCTATTGATAATTTCTCAGTTTTGATGAAGGGGGATCGGATGACTGATCGGATTGAGGAGTTGTTGAACCAATCAAGGAGTTCCTTGATCTGACCGGTCACCAGACCGATCAGGAGGATCCCTGATCGGTCTTTGGACTGATCAGATTTCTGATCAGGAGAGTTTCTGAAAAATTTCAGAAACTCTGTGTTTCAACCACACCTTTTAAACTCTAATAAAATCAGATTTAGTTATTTTGATTCTAAAAGGTTCCCTTAATCAAAATGTGTATTTTCATATCAACATTGTTTAAAAATCTCAAGAACAGACATACTCAAGTTTGTTCAAAATCTATATCAATTCCATAATCCCTAACTTTGTCCAGCAGATTTGTATCAAAATCCCAAAGCAGGTATGCATAAAATCATTTGAACAAAAAATTAATAAACATGGATAGCACACATAATGGATGTATAATGCTATTTGTAAAGATGAATTAGTTACTTTCTTCTTTGCATGATTAATTATGTTCCAGGTATATTTATAACATGCTTGCTTCAACCAATTTTGATAACTCATAGATCTAGGTTTGTCCCAAGTCTAGAATCCTAATTCTCCATTCTATTGATAGTTGATAGATTGGATCGGAGAATTCATAGTCCCAAATTTCTATCAAGTTCATTAACCATAGACCTAATTAGATTGGAGTAATGTTGATAAATCATGGTCCCATATGCATACAAATACAAATGAGAAAGTTTCCAGTGACACCAAAATATAGAGTAAATGGGAAACATTTCCATGTATATATATGGTGTATGGAGTTTATGATTTCCATTGGTTTTAACTCCAATCATCTAAATTCGAGATGGAAGAGATTTATTCGTCATAGGTAGTAAGTATCCATTAAATGGAGGAAATGGTAAATACATCCCTAACTAGGAATGACAATGTATTTGGAGCACCAAATATCAACCACCCATGTTGATAGATGCTCCCCCTCAATCAAAGCTATACAATTCTAAAGATAGAGGTTTTAGGTACCCAAATTTTGGGACCTAATGCATCGATAATGAAGGACTTAGGCACCCATGCCTTAGTCAATTTCTTTCTAGCTTTTTGAACCCTAGAATCATTTTGTGATCTAAATTGGGTTCTTGACATTAATGATATGACACTAGTTTCTTTAGGTTGGTAACCCAAACCAACCTTGTTGTAAGCCGCTTTTTGTGAATTTAGAATCATATCTAGGGTTTTGTAGCTAATTGAAAACTTCTCAAGAATATTCTTGAGGTTCTCAATTTCGACCCTCAAGTCCTTATTTTCATTTTCAAGGAACTTATCATGCAAATCATCAATATCCTCAACCTTAGAGGATTTTAATTTTTCTACCTCCAAATTCAACAATTTAACTTTGTTCTCAGATTTCTTTAACAAATTAGTTAGACATGCAATGGTCCTATAACATTTGTCTAACTCGGGAGAGATTACCTCTTCATTATCCGAAGATGATGAAGCCGCGGTTGAGGAGTCACTTGGTTGATTATCACTTCCTTCATTTGAGTCATCTATTGCCATGAAAGCAAAGTGATGGGTATTCTTCTCCTCCTCCTTTTCTTTCTTCTTCTCCTTCTTCTTCCTTCGGTCACCTGCCACAAACGCCACACCCTTCTCCTTTGGGCTTTGGTTAGCACTTTCGTGTAGTTCCATTTCACAAAACAAATCTTCTAATTTGATAATTGAAAGATCCTTAGATACCTTATAGGCATCCACCATGGATGACCACAAGGCATTCCTAGGGAAAGATTTGAGGACATACCTTACAAGATCTCGGTTCTCTACCTTCTCATTAATGGAATGGAGACCATTGAAGATCTCCTTGAACCGACCATGAAGCATACTTACAGTTTCATCTTCTTCCATTGTCAAGTTCTGAAGTTGGCTGAGAAGGAGATCTTTCTTGGCTGTCCAGGTGTCTTGAGTTCCTTCATGGAGATCCATGAGTTTGTTCCATAGGTCTTTGGCAGAGGTGAAGGGGCCGACCTTGATTAGCTGCTCTTTAGTCATCCCACATTGCAAGGTGACAACAGCTTTGGCATCGGCTTCCCCCTTTCTGATTTGCTCAGCCGACCACCTTGAAAACTCCAGCTCTTTTCCTCTTGATCCTTTGGAGGGGAGAAAGCTTCCTTGACCGAGAACCACATATCGATGTGGGTCTTCAAGTAATACTCCATCCTCGACCTCCAATATTGGAAATCTGATCCGTCGAAGAAGGGTGGTCTGCTGGTGCTAAAACCTTCTCTCAAAGCCATCGTTGTTAGCTCTCGATGTTAAGTCGTTGAACAGAGCCCCAAGCTCTGATACCACTTGTTGGTGCATGGATGTCTATAGAGGGGGGGGGTTTGAATGTAGCCAGACACTAAACTACTTGCACATTGAAGCTTTCCCTACTCCTTGGCGTGCCCGTGAGGTGGGCGATCTCTTGATCGTCTGCAGATCAAGCCCCGGTGAACCCGGATATAATGAGCCTCCTTCTCGGTGGAGTAACCTCTCCACAATCGCCTCAGTAGGATAGCACGATAAGTACAGAGACACAAGAAGAAGCTCTCACAATAGATGTCACAGGATCACTCAAGCACAAAGCCTTACAGAGAGCTCAAAACCCAGCCAAAACCTTCACTAGTTTTTCTGTTCGTTCTTTTTTTTTTTTTTTGCTCCTCTGCCTCTCAGCTTCCTCTTAAGCTCCTGCTCACCATCGCCAAGCTCCATCAGCATCCACTGAGCCACAGCCTGACCCACTGACTCCTCTAAGCACTCAGTCCACTGAAGACCTCTTCAGCTAAGCCTCCGTCAGTCGCTAGCCGCGCCAGGAAGCCGTTGAAACCTGAAAACAGAATACATACAAACCTGCTCAATGGAAAGTCCCCAGTTGACTCTCCTCCATTGTTTGAATCCTCCCTGTTTAACCTGCACACTGATCAGAGGCTTAGCAAATGCATATCAAACAATATCAGCAAGTAGCAGAGAAAACGCAGAGAAAAATAGACGCGATCAGAAGTCTGACAGCGTTTTCAAATTAAAGTTACAGCTACTGATCGGTCACCAGATCGATTAGGGTAAGCCCTGAACGATCAGGCTCCAGCCTGATCGGTCCACAGTAAGAAACCAGGGATCACGGACTTCTTGTGATCGGTCACACTGACCGATCACGTATTGGGGATCGGTCACCAGACCGATCCAACAGCTGAAGACAGAACCTTCAGCTTTTTCCAACCAACGCCTCCTGATCGGTCACCAGACCGATCAGATTGTGCCCTGATCGGTCTGGTGACCGATCAGGTCATCCCTGACCGATCAGGACCCATCCTGATCGGCCAGGGTGAGAATCCTCTGACATTTTGATCGATCAACCTGATCGATCAAGGGATTCTACTAAAACCTTCTGACCACTCTCTGATCGTTCACCAGAACGATCAGAAGCCAAACAAAAACCTTTCTGTTCTCTCCCTGATCGTTCACCAAAATTATCAGACTTCACTGGATCGATCACCAGACCGATCCACAAAAGGAGTTCGTGGCAACTCCCTGATTGGTCTCCAGACCGATCTAGCTTCAATCAATCCAATCCCTAAGTCAAGAGAACAGGCTCCCTAGCCTTCTCTGACTCGTGCTCAGTCCCCCAGACCAAGACTTCATGCCTAGCTTCACTCACCAAGTCTTCATTCAACCTAGCTTCACTCACTATGTCCTAGCTTCACTCACCAGGACCCGGCTTCTCTCACCGGGATTTCATTCACCTGGCTTCACTCACTAGGACCCGGCTTCACTCACCAAGATTTCATTCAACTAGCTTCACTCACTAGAACCCGATTTCACTCACTGGTATTTCAGTCACCTGACTTCACTTATCAGGACCCGCTTCACTCACCGAGATTTTGGTCACCTAGCTTCACTCACAAGGACCCGGCTTCACTCACCGGGATTTCATTCAACCTATCTTCACTCACTAGGATTTCAATCACTCCATGCCCAGTCCCCGACCAGGACTTAATCCGAATTCACCAAACCAAACTAAAATTGGTGTCAACACCAAAACAACAATCGGGCCAGACTGCATCAACATGGTTGGCATAGAATTCCTTACATAAGTCAAAATTGATAAAGTGCCGACAATAGACCAGTTGTTCTAACCCAAAATATGCAATGATCTCAATGATGTGGGGGGTGATATCCTGGAAATATGATTGGTTGAGGTAGCGGCAATTCATTAAAATGAATGCTGCATTGTTAATCACTTTTCGGCACTCCTCAGAACGAAACCGAGGTGCCTCCGGATCTACCTGACCTTGGTGAGATGACTCCTCACCCTTTTGCCTCTTATGTACAATCCTATGATGTGACATACCAATGCATGTACCAAAACCACCCCATAAAGAGAGAAAACAAGGAAAACCAAGCAAAATAAGGTAAATTAGTTCCAAATCAAGAACTAAATAGAAAAAACCAAACTATACAAGTCATTACCATTTTCCTGCTCGATTCATGATGAGGGTTGGCGATGATCGATTTGAGAGGAGAGGTTATACTAACCCTAGGTTTAGATCTGAGGTAGGAGGAGGCTAGGAAAGTATTTTTAGGGCTTGGGAATGCCTTAGATCGCAAGGAGAGGTCGGGTAAGACGCAAGCTTGTAGGGGTTGGCACCCAAAACCCTAGGTTCGGCCACCCCTGCGCGGCCTTTCTTTTTTAAAAACCCTCACATACCAGTCGACTGCCCCAGGGGTAGTTGACTGAGAAACGAACAGAAAGTTCAGTCGACTACGTCGAAGGGAGGCAATTGGCAATTTTAAATTCTCAGTTTCTGATTTACATAAGGCCAGTTGACAGGTTCTGAACCAGTCGACTGATACTCTAATTCCAACTTATCAGTTCAAATTTCAGAAATGCATAATTAATTACATAAATTTCTAAAAAATCTATAATTTTATGGAGAGATTTGTAGAACCTATATCTACTTGGAAAAAATATTGTTCGGAACAAGTCTATTACCCATCCCAATATTGGCACAAAATTAAAAACTACCTAAATAGTGTCATTGAAACTTAACTAAAAGTTCTAATTTTGATCTCTTCTTGATGATAGACCGCGCGTGTCGTACAGCGAGTATCAAATACAATTAAAGTATCGAACTCCTCTAAACTAATGTAGCATAGAGTAACTCGAGTTGTCTCCCAACGAATGTAGTTGATACATGACAAACCTTACGATCGTATGTTATTGCTTTTGGATTTTTGATATCAAACTGGGATTTAGATTTGAACGTTAAGACTACGAAAAGAAATAGCAAAGCAGGTATGAAATCTAGTTCTAATTAAGGAAAGACAATGCAGGTAAGGAAATCTAATTTACTCTAACTACAATTGCAGCAATGAAAAGGCAACTCGAAATAGCATTCAAGAAATAGGGCATCAATGAAACCTAGACATGGAGCAAAATCTATAGCATTAAAGAAATCTAGTCTGATCTAACTTAATTGCATTTAAATGAAGACATGAAACTTAAAGCAATGGGAAGAGCAATACAAAACAAAAGTTAAACAACTAGGAAACATCACAATTGAAAATAACTGTTCTAAGAGGCATTTAATCAAACACAAGATAGACATGTTTTAAATGGCTTCAAGTAAGTGCAAATTGAAATGGGAAGATCCATCAAATACAAGCATTCAACATGAGGATCAATCCAATACATCAAAACATCAAACCAAGCTTGCGGAAGAAATGTTATGATCCGGATTGGACAAAGGGGCTGTCGTGATGAGATCGCTGCCTTTGCAAGCTTCGGATGGACTAATCTCCGGTTGCTTTCCAGTGATGGGAACCCCCAATCATCCAAGAAGAACAGGAGATATGGCCGGAAGGTGGGATGTAGGAGCTGCTGCCAATTGCGGCTGTGAAGAACTGCCGACTGCCGGAAGTAAAGCTGTGAAGAAGAAAAGTGCTGCCAACCCTGTGAAGAGGAAGCTGCGAAGGAAATTGAGAGGAAGAATTGCTGTAAAGGAATAAACTGCTGTAAAGGAAAGCTATGAAGGAAGAAACTGCTGGGATTGGAAACTGTGAAGAAGCTGCCGACTACTGGAAATGAACTGAATTGCTATGAATGAATTGTTCTGCTGCTGGATGTTGATGAACTAGAACTGCCAATTGGCCCTGTGAAGAGGAAGCTGCGAAGGAAAAGCTGTGAAGAAATAAACTGCTGAAGAAAAACTGTGAAGAATTGGATCTGCTGTGAAGTAGAAGAACTATGAAGGTAAAACTGCTGCCGGCGGTGGAGTGGATGATCGCTTCCCTCAACCCGGAGAAAGCTGGCGAAGGAGATGGGGGTGAGATGTCAACTAGGGTTCGAACCCCGGGCCCTAGCTGTGCGATGGCGTTGATGGTCCGGCCAGCGGCTGCTGCAATCTATGGAGCGGTGGAGACTACTCTTCGAACCCGAAGAAAAGACCCTTACTCTCTCCCCTTCTAACCCGAAGGGAAGAGGTGTAGATGGAGGTCGGAAGACCGGCCGGCAGCTGTGGAGATGCAGACCGCCGACGGTGAGGGTGGAGAAGATGTGATCGAGTGGATGCTCTCTCCCTCAGATTCGCGTGATGAGGTTTTTGTGTGTATCCAATTGGTTCGGCTCAGCAGTTGGGTTCGCTCAGCCCTTTGGTTCAGCCAGCTCTTGGTTCAGCCAAGCCAGAGCTCACAGCTCAGAAAAAATTGCAACGGACAGCTGAGATCGATTTGGCTTTATCTAACGATCAGATCTCTTCAGATCTGAACCAAACTCCACATATCCCAATCAATGGTCCTGATCTACCTGTCCCCAGCTCGGATTAACCAGATCAATGGCGGATGGTCCAGATCTTCCCTTTTCTTGAATGGATGGTCTAAAACATCTTGAGCTTGATCCAATGGTCAGATTACTTCTGATTTGGCTGAAATTTTCAGATCTTGATCTATGGTCATGATTGACTCTATCTTGAACTCGGATTGACCAGAAATTGATCGATGGCTCAGATCAAGCCGTTCTCTGGAATGGACGGCTCCTATTAATCCGATGTTTGATCCCTTTGATCTGGATCCAATGCTGACTCAAGTCTGACCCGATTTGATCGAGGTCCATCATCATTTGAAGCCTACAAATTGATATTCAAATTTAGTGCCAAAAAAAATCCCAAATATACAAAGATATGAATTAAAAGCTAAAATAGAGGAAATACATGAAACCTAATACAATAGCAAACTTAAGCATATAAAATGTGGATCAAAGATGGATTTTGGAGCCTAAAATAATCAACAAAATGGTGGTTATCAATGCCTCTTCTCACACTTAACCATAATACATTCCTGGCACTTATTTATATGACATCTACCTATTAAAAACTAATTTTCGCACAATATGAGTCTATTTTCATCTTTTCATTCACAAAACTCCCTTTTGTGTGCCAACTCCCTATGATTAAGACTCATTCTAGTCGTCCAAACCCATTATCACATTCCATAGTCCATCTGATCCCCTAGGAGAAATCCCCCTAAGATCCATTGACTATGGATTCTATTTTGACTTCTAGAGCTCTCCCTTGAGCTCTCCTTAGTCACCTCCCTAGATAACTTATTAATAAAGGCAAGACCACATCGGTGTACCTCCGGTGCTTCTTGACCTTCAACTCTCACTCTCATGACCTTGTATACCTTTTTCTTGGTCAAGTTCTCCTTCTCCCCTTTAAATGGCTTTTTCTTGTTATCTTTGACCTTTCCTTTGCTATAGTCATATGGCACCTTCCCATATGATTTTTCACTAGCCTTTGACCTAATATATCTATATCCTAGACCCAGTCTCCTATTGTCATGGTTTTGACTTCTTGACACCATACCTACTCCCTTGGATCCCCTAATGAGTTTATCTAGGTTCTTTTCTAATTTATCAAGCTTTGTTATCAAAGCTTGATTTTCCCATTCTAGGCTCTCAACCTTAGTATCACAATGTTTATTTTGACCATTCCTAGATCTACCCATTTGTTTAGGCATATGTCTCCTTTCTTAGGGTTAATGCCTTGGTCCTTAGGTCTAAAATTTCTAGATTGATCATGATCCATGGGTTTCTTAGAATTTTGGCACGCAATAGTAGCTTTTTTATTATCATGATACTTGAAACCAAATGCATAGGCAAGCAATTTTTATCAATCATAGCATGCATAGGGAAATTTGAAACATTCTTAAAGTTAGGGATTACCTCCTTTACTCTTGGAGCTCCACCTTGATGTGAGCTTCTCTTCTACTCATTCTTATCCCATCTTCATAAATGCTCCTTTTTCTCGAGCTCTCCTTTTCTTGGACATTGGGTGTGGTAGTGTCCTAGGTCCCCACACGTGTAGCACCTAATGTGCTCCTTTTCTATCTTTTCCCTACAACCCACATTAGATTTTAAATGAATGGACCCGGGTTTAGGGTTTATCTTCTTTTTACCTAGTAGACACTTGTCCTTGTAGTGCCCCTTCTTGTTGCATCCAAAGCATATGATGTGGTCCTTTGACTTTGCTTTGGTGGAGGTTGGAGCTTCTTCTTGCTCCGGTGTTGAAGAAAGTCTCTCCTCCCCCTCAATCCTTGAAGTGGAAACCACTCCTTCTTCCCTTGATGAAGTGGATGATCTTTCACTTGATTGTGCCACTTCACTCGATGAGGTTGACAACCCTTTTTCTTTTTCCCTCTCTTGGACCATTGAATTTATTTCTTTGGGCTCTTCTACTATTTGAGCTTGTGTAGGGTTACCATGAAAATTTTCCAGCTTGTTCCACAACTCATATGTATTTTTATATTCACCTACAACACTTAAAACATTATTAGACAAAATATTAATTAATATATCAATTACCTTCTCATTTGCCTTAGATTGGGCTTGTTGCTCCTTGGTCCAATATCTAGGTTAAAGCTTTTTCCCATGCTTATCTCTTGGAATTCCGAATGGTTCTTCTAGCACCACCATGAACTCCCACTCATTCCAAACCAAGTCTTCATTCTTGTCCTCCAATAGTCAAAATCTTCATGATTGTAAGGAGGTGGAATGTTGATGTCATCATCCAACTTGTCTTCCATCATCATTTCCTCTAGCTTGTGCTCTCTCGGCGATTAGTCCGTAGATGTGTGACCTTCGCTCTGATATCACTTGTTATGACCGTGACCGTCAAGCTAGATGGGTGTGAATAACTTTTCTTTTATTTTCTACCTACAACGTTAGCAACCGCGAGCGGAATAACAAAATAGAAACAGAAAACAATGCTAACACAAACCTATCTACGTGGTTCGGAGATGATGCTCCTACTCCACGGCAGGTCATAAGGTGGACGATCCCAAATCCTTCAGTGGATGATTCTCCAAAGCACCTCCGGCTAGCTCTTGTCGCTCCTTGTGGGTGGATAAACCTCACCACAACTTCAGGACAATCCTTGACCAAGATAGGCTACTAACAAGCTTTATCCAAGGAAGTTTCGCCAAGAAGAAATGACCTTAAACGAGCTCTCTTAAATAGAGCTCGAGACTAAAAGTGAAAGTTACCAGTCGACTGCCCCTGGGGCAGTCGACTGGCCTTTCCTGAATTTCAATTTGCATAGCCAACCTTTCGAATTCTGGCCACAATAGTCGACTGCCCCTGGGGCAGTCGGCTGTGTAGGACCGGTGCCGTCGATAGAGGGGGAGGGTGAATATCGATCGTGAAAGCCTTTTGCAAATCTTCATAAAGCTTTCGTTCTAGACATAGAATATTAGTAGCGCAGCGGAAAATAAAATCGAAAAGAACACAGGTACACCGCGGATTTTTACTTGGTTCCCGATCCCCCAGGGTCAGTACATCCAAGGCCTATGCACGGGAACGCCCGTCCACTATTGGTCTCCTTTCCGGACTATCGGGAGGCAGAGAAACCCGACTTACAGTGCAGTATTACAAGCAATAATATAGAAATTTAAGTACAGTAATTAAAAAGCAAACCAACGAGACAAAGTTTGAAGCTCGGCCGATCTAGACCTCCGAAGTGCCGCGCACCTCCTCCTGGAGCCTCCCGGTCGTAGAGCCTCGTCTCTAGCATGTTGTCGTCGGTCAGAAGGATCAGAACAGTACTTGGAAGTCGTGTCTGAAGCAGAGGGGTTGAGGCCCCTTATAAAGGCCTCCTGGGGATGCCCCGGACGCTGGGGGCGCCCCGGAAGACTCGGTCAACTCTTATCCTTGCGCCTACTTCGTTGTAGGTGATAAGACCTTTGACTAGGGCACCCCGAACATCCCGGGCACCCTCTTGAGCGCTTATCCTTTGCTTCTGGCTTCAAAACAGCGAAATAGTCTCTTTAGTACTACCTGGTGGCACCCCCAGCACTGGGGGCGCCCTGGTGCATGGGGGCACCCCCAACACTGGGGGCGCCCTGGTTAGGGCTTCCAGCACACTTGCTTTGTCTTCGATTCTTGGTACCTGCAATATCCACAAACACAAAGCATAGATAAATATAATATTGGTCTTAAGGACTTGGTTCTGACTTCGGATCTCCACGAAACCCTAGGTCAAACTGGCACGAGTTCCTATCCCCAAGAACTCGCCCTTCACCTACTCCTTTCAGGAGACGGTTGCCACCCAGCCCTTCGGGTGGACTTTTGCTTAGCTTCCGATACCTCCGGACCTCGAGACACCCAAACCCTGACCCGTCTCTACTCCTGTCCTTAGTCATCGCTCAGCTAAGTTGCTTAGTCCCTCGGACCAAGTCTTCATTCCCTAGCAATCCTTCGCTAGGTGCCTAGCAGCCCTTCGCTAGGTCTTTGTTACCAAGCGGTCCTTCGCCTAGTACCTAGCAATCCTTCGCTAGGTCTTCTATGCCTAGCAGCCCTTCGCTAAGTGCCTAGCTGCCCTTTGCTAGGTCTTCTATGCCTAGTAGTCCTTCACTAGGTGCCTAGCAGCCCTTCGCTAGGTCTTAGGGTTACGATACCTAGCAGCCCTTCACTAGGTGCCTAGCAGCCCTTCGCTAGGACTTGGGGTTTCGATACCTAGCAGCCCTTCGCTAGGTGCCTAGCAGCCCTTCGCTAGGTGCCTAACAGCCCTTCGCTAGGTCTTGGGGTTTCGATACTTAGCAGCCCTTCGCTAGGTGCCTAGCAGCCCTTCGCTAGGTCTTGGGGTTACGATACCTAGGTTAACTAGGACTTTTCTTCAGCTAAGGTTACTTCTCTCTTACTCCCCTTTGTCTATTTAGTGTATCACTGACTTAAGTATATTGTCAAACATTAAAACACTTCAAGAGGAACATCATTGATGCAACTTGCACCAACAATCTCCCCCTTTTTGATGTTTGACAATAACTTAAGTTAGATTGGTTTAAGGGGCTAACTTACTGTCCTTGGGGTAAAAATGAAAAAAAAACGATATAGGTTTTGAAACTGCATTTTTGATCTTCGGGAAAAAATTTTCCTAACTTAAGCACACATCTCTCCCCCTTTGTCATACATCAAAAATAAAATACTTGCACCAACATTAAAAACCTTTTGGTTCTTTTGGAAAATACTTAGTGCAAAATTTTTAAAAGCATTGTATTTTGAATAATATATTGCAAAAATTATGTAATTTTTCAAAAATATAAGTACCTTTGAAAATATATTGAATTTTTGAATAATTAAGTATTTTTTGGAAAATGCATAACTTTTGAAAGAATGTTATTTTGGAAAATATAAATGTTATGCCTATTTTGCAAGTACTAACTGTTTTTCGAAAATAAGTGTTGTATGAAACATAATATTTTTCAAGGTCAATTAAATGTTAATAGAATTTTGAAAAAAAATGATAGTACTTTTGAAAGAATATTTGGCTTTGAAAGACATAAGTACTTTTGAAAACATAATATTTGACTTCACTTGGTTAATTTTCCAGTCTGACACTATCCTGGGAACCCTTGTTGACTACAAGGACATTTTCCTAAGTGTCCTGGAAGATTTTCCAAACTCAAGATATTATTTCAAATTGATAAAAAATAATAATAGTAATTTTTTTTTGATAGTATTTTAACATAATACTTATGTTTTCAACAGGATTTGAAAGATACCGCACATGAAAACATTTGAAATATTCAATAATTCTTTTAATTTGACCTCCCCCTAAACTTAACTCAGTCCTGGGAAGCTTGTTGACCACAAGTACTCTTCCTCTGAGTCTTAAGGTTTGATTCAGATCAAAAGAATAATCTAATAATTTTTAAAATAAATAATTTGATACTTGTCAGAATATTGACTCAGACTCCCCCTAAAACTGACACGTCCTAGGAGTCCTTTTAGAACATTAAGTGGACCTTCCTCTGTGTCTTTAGGGTTTATCAAAATCAAACAAGACAGATAAATTTTACAACATAAACCTTTTTCGAAAAACACAAGTGATAACGATTTAAAGCTCAGTTTTCGAAAAGTATTTTCAAATAATAGTAATTTTTTACAGTGTAGTTTTCGAAATAAAAAAAATAAAAATCACTCCCCCTGTATCTGATACCGTTTGACTCTATCTAAGTACCTTAAGGAACTTTAGTGTTATCCTAAGAGGCTTATGTCTAATTGCGTGAGTCAAACAATTTTTGAAAAGATATAATTTTTGAAAAACGTATAATATGTATATTCAATCAGACAAGCATGAATTCCATAAAAACATTATTATGTTGAAACACTATTTTGAAACTATATTTTTAGAAAAATATTCTAATGATTTTGAAAAATAATTTTGAAAAACATTTTTCAATTTATTAGTCCTTAACATCTCACCCTTTTTAGATGTATCAATACAACAAGCATGATTGTCTTATAGGTGTATTGTGAGATGCTTGAATCATATTTCTTAATTTATTACTAACTCTAAGATTTAATTGAAGCTTGTGTTAGATTCGAATTTGACAAGAAGTAACTTGAATTTGAGTTTCAAAAATTGGCTTCCAGGTCTTGGCGAGGCACTAGGCCTTCTTTGGCCGTAGCCTTATTGGATCATCAATCCTTTCCTTGACAAAGCCTTTTAATGAAATTTCATTTTCAAAATCACTTTTTGAAAAATTCTGGTCTAACTAGTTTGGGTCTTGGATCGGTAGCTTCGGCTAGTTCCGCCAAGATAGCTTCCCTAACGTACTATAATCTCACCGCCACCCAATACTAGGTTGGTCAAGTTTCAATCATTCTTTTTCCTATAACCGTTCTAAGCTATGCATAAGAGAAATATGAATGACATGTCATATATTAAAAAAAATAAATAGCATATGCATGACATGGCAATTATGCATGAGTCAAACAATTCAAATTATTTTATTAAGTTTCTAAAAATGTATCAAATTCCCGATTTGATACATGTCGAGTGAACCCGCGAATATGTCAACCCACTTTGACATATTTAATGTTATTAGTTTTAATTGTTAAAGTTTGGGTAAAATTTTATTTTAGTTTGAGTTTAGGTTAATTAATAATTGATTGGATTAGAAAATTAATTAATCAATTGAGAATAAATGAATTTAAGTTTGGATTAAATTAAATTTGAATTTAATTTAATTTTAAGTTTAAATTCGAATTTAATTTAAATTTGAATTTTGAATTTAATTTAAATATGAATTTGTATTTAATTTGAATTAATTTGAATTTAATTTGGCTTTAATTTGGATTTAATTTTAATTAATTTGAATTTAATTTGGATTTAATTTTAATTAATTTGAATTTAATTTGGATTTAATTTTAATTAATTTTAATTTAATTTGGATTTAATTTTAATTAATTTGATTTTAATTAAGATTTAATTTGAATTTAATTGAGATTTAATTTGAATTTAATTGAGATTTAATTTGAATTTAATTGAGATTTAATTTGAATTTAATTAAGATTTAATTTGAATTTAATTAAGATTTAATTTGAATTTATTAAGATTTAATTTGAATTTAATTAAGATTTAATTTGAATTTAATTAAGATTTAATTTGAATTTAATTAAGGTTTAATTTGAATTTAATTAAGTTTTAATTTGAATTTAATTAAGATTTAATTTGAATTTAATTAAGGTTATAATGATTAATTAATAATTGTGGGTTTAAATTCATCATTTTCATTATTTCAAAAATTTCTTCTTCATCTTTATCTTCCTTTTCAAGTTTTTCTAATAATTTTGATTTATTTGAAATTTTGTTATTTTTATTAACTATGGCCTTTATCTTAGATAGTTCTATATCCTCCTCAAGATTAGATTTTTTAATATTCTCACAGTAGGTGGAGTAAAAGGGGCCACTAGTTAAATTTTTGTAATAACTTTCAAGATTTTCTGTAATTAAGTTATCATCTAGGAAAATTTTATCTGTGTTATCCTCATGAATATTTTCAACAAAATCATCTTTATCCTTAAAATTTTCAATAATTTCATGGATATCACTAGAATTATCCTTAAGGTTTTCAAATTTGAATTCGGAATTATCCTTAGGATTTTCGAATTTGAATTCAAATTTATCCTTAGGTTTAAAATTATCAGACTTAATATTATCAGTATTGATTTTATCAGGATAATTATCAGAATTAATTTCATCAGAATAATCGTCAGAATTAATTTTATCAGAATAATTATCAGAATTAATTTTATCAGAATTAATTTCATCAGAATAATTATCAGAATTAATTTCATCAGAATAATTATCAGAATTAATTTTATCAATTTCTGAATTGATATTTTGAATTAAACAATTAATTTCAGATATTTTAGTCATATCTGCATTTTCTAATTTGACATGCAAGATATTAATTTTATTGTGCAGGTAATCTAATTTGTCAGGAAAATTAACTATGTTAACATAAGATAATGCAGGAATTTGTAAAGTTTTTGGAAAATAAATTTTTCGTACCTTTGCCGGACATTTGTTTTTGTAATGCCCATATTTTTCGCACCTGAAGCATCTGATATGGCTTTTGTCCCTCCGGTTTCCTGGCGCTGGTGCCTCCTTCGCCGCCGGTGATGAACGATTTTTATGAGTAGGGCACTGATTTTTATAGTGCCCTCTCTCCCTGCACATGAAACAGATAATATGTAATTTAAAAATAGACATTTAAATGAAATATACCTGATTCACCCCTGAGCTCCCCCTCAACTCCTGGCGTCGTTGCTCCATCGGCGGTTAGTCCGGTGAAGAGCGGCTCAGCTCTGATACCAATTGTAGGACCGGTGCCGTCGATAGAGGGGGGGTGAATATCGATCGTAAAAGCCTTTTGCAAATCTTCGTAAAGCTTTCGTTCTAGACTTAGAATATTAGTAGCGCAGCGGAAAATAAAATCGAAAAGAACACAGGTACACCGCGGATTTTTACTTGGTTCCCGACCCCCCAGGGTCAGTACATCCAAGGCCTATGCACGGTAACTTCCGTTCACTATTGGTCTCCTTTCCAGACTCTCCGGAGGCGGAGAAACCCGACTTACAGTGCAATATTACAAGCAATAATATAGAAATTTAAGTACAGTAATTAAAAAGCAAACCAACGAGACAAAGTTTGAAGATCGGCCGATCTGGACCTCCGAAGTGCCGCGCACCTCCTCCTGGAGCCTCCCGGTCGTAGAGCCTCGTCTCTAGCGTGTTGTCTTTGGTCAAAAGGTCAGAACAGTACTTGGAAGTCATGTCTGAAGCAGAGGGGTTGAGGCCCCTTATAAAGGCCTCCTGGGGGCGCCCCGGAAGACTCGGTCAACTCTTATCCTTGCGCCTACTTCGTTGCAGGTGATAAGACCTTTGGCCAGGGTGCCCCGAACATCCCGGGCGCCCTCTTGAGTGCTTATCCTTTGCTTCTGGCTTCGAAACAGCGAAACAGTCTCTTTAGTACTACCTGGGGGCGCCCCCAGCACTGGGGGCGCCCCCAACACTGGGGGCGCCCTGGTTAGGGCTTCCAGCACGCTTGCTTTGTCTTCGGTTCTTGGTACCTGCAATATCCACAAACACAAAGCATAGATACATATAATATTGGTCTTAAGGACTTGGTTCTGACTTCGAATCTCCACGAAACCCTAGGTCGAACCGGCACGAGTTCCTATCCCCGAGAACTCGCCCTTCACCTACTCCTTTCAGGAGACGGTTGCCACCCAGCCCTTCGGGTGGACTTTTGCTTAGCTTCCGATACCTTCGGACCTCGAGACGCCCAAACCCTGACCCGTCTCTACTCCTATCCTTAGTCATCGCTCAGCTATGTTGCTTAGTCCCTCGGACCAAGTCTTCATTCCCTAGCAATCCTTCGCCAGGTGCCTAGCAGCCCTTCGCTAGGTCTTTGTTACCAAGCGGTCCTTCGCCTAGTGCCTAGCAATCCTTCGCTAGGTCTTCTATGCCTAGCAGCCCTTCGCTAGGACTTGGGGTTTCGATACCTAGCAGCCCTTCGCTAGGTGCCTAGCAGCCCTTCGCTAGGTGCCTAGCAGCCCTTCGCTAGGTGCCTAGCAGCTCTTCGCTAGGTCTTGGGGTTACGATACCTAGGTTAACTAGGACTTTTCTTCAGCTAAGGTTACTTCTCTCTTACTCCCCTTTGTCTATTTAGTGTATCACTGACTTAAGTATATTGTCAAACATTAAAATACTTAAAGAGGAACATCATTGATGCAACTTGCACCAACAGGCTGGTCCACTCTTAAACCTAAGTTTACCCTTCCCGAGTACATTTCTCTCCGCACTCGAACCCTCCCGGCTTAGTTCCCGAGTACAATCCCTCAGCACTCAGACCCTCACGACCTAGTTGACTCTTCAAATAGCAGTCTCGATCTGCTGCCTTCTTCGTCTTTGGCTCCCGTCTCTCAGATGCGCACGCAAGCCCTCAGCTTGCCTCCATGTCATCCTTCATGCACGCCTTCAAGTCCGTGCCCCTTAGCTCATCGTCTCTACTCAAGTAGTCTTGATCTGTCGCCTTCAAGCCTTCTTCGACTTTGGCCCTCGTCCCTCAGATGCGCAGACACGCCCACGGCTTGCCTCCTTGCCATCCTTCACATACACCTTGAAGTCCGCTTCCCTCAGCTCATCGTCTCTGCTTTGTCCATGGTCCCTCGGATGCACACACAAGCTCACGACTTGCCTCCATGCCACCCTTCACCGTACCTGAAGACATCCAACCAAGTCTATGTGCACCTGCAAACCTGCACACTCACATACACATATTAGACCAACAACAAACCCCAACTTAATCATATTGACACACACATCAAAAGCCATGACCCTCACGATTATACTTGGGTCGATTTCCCCAACTAACACTGCTTCCAACGAAGGCATTCAAGCACTGTGCTCCAAACGCTCCGTGCTCAAGTCTCAAGCGCCAACGACGACCCGCGGCTTCGATCTTCGAATCCTTCTCCGGTCGTCGGTATTTTAAATTTATCTGCTTAAATTAAATTCTGTATTTGTACTTCAACTTTATAATACTTTTATGAAATATAGAATTACCCAACGTAAACGGTCAAGGACCAAGGGCCTTGGCGAAGGAGCTGATCTAGACTCCGAACCAAGTAAAAGAAAAGCATGTTAGCATTGTTTGAATTCTCCGCTGCATATTACTCTTTTTATCCGAGAAAGTTTTTATCGATATTTACCCCCCCCCTCTATCGATTCTAAACAATCCCACAACATCAACTAGGAAACAAGGCCATTGAATAGGAACTATGGTTTTTGAAAAATATAAAACGATTTGTTGTTCTTGTGTTATTTATGTTATTTTGTTTATATTTCTATTGTTCTTTAAGCCTTTGTTGACGTGAACAATGAATAACAAAATCAAGAATCGCTATTCACCTCTTCTAGTGATGTCGCCCATTCCAACAAGCTAAACCTCTTTTTCTAGTCATTTAAATCTCAATTGATCGAAAACCTTATCTGATCACCCAAAAACATACAAGATGGAGTTATTTCAAAAACATCTATAGTTTTTACTTATCTGGTATCTAGTCTATCTGACATACCAATCTTCAACCTTACTAGGTATTTAGTCTATTTTCCTACTAAGACTTCCTTACTTGCTTAAAGTTTAGTCTAGGACCTCTCGACTTGTCAAACACCACTCCTTCAAGACTTACACTTTGCCTAGAGTTCACTTCTCTTGAATTTCATCACCTTTAACACACTCGATCTTCATTTGCTAGCATAGACTTCAAACTTAGCTAGAGTTATCTCCTCCATGATTTCCACATTTGACAAATATTTAGTCACCTTTGATCTTCCTGGACTTTCATTAGGTGTGCATGACTTTAGGTTAACAATGACATCCCATGACTTCAATCTTACACAAAGTTGACTCCTCCTTGTTGGACTACTAATTAGTGCCAAGTGTCTAATCTTCTAGACACACATGGACATATTACCAACTCCCTATTGGAACATAATCAACCATGACAAGAGGTTGATTGCACCAACAATCTATGTATTTTTCACAACTATCGAACACATTGATCAAACATAATTTCTCTTAAATATATTTATCAGACACTAAAACTTTATTTGAATGTGGTCATTTTGACTAGCGATCGATTACACAAATAAAAATTTGATAGGAGTTAATTTAGTCATGATAAAAGGCAAATTTTTGAAACCAGTAATTGTTCATGGGGATTAACTTAGCCATTTTAACCGAGTTAGGTTGCAAGAAATGAATCATCTATATACTTAGGATTAATTGAGACGTTAGATGACAACGTGAAATTTCTCTATCATCTTACTTTTGTTGACATAAAGAATTTTCATGAACATTTAGGTAACCTAAAATAAATTATATTATCAATATATTTTTTATACAAAATACGTTTCTTTACATAGTTTATTTAACTTACTATGTTTAAAATATAACAGTTTAAGTTATCCATATCACATAAATGTAACCTATGTTTCTATATATATATAAATAGTAGCTCCAATTGACAAATCATTATTCAATATACTTTATAAGTTAATCAACTTTGTGTTTCACATCCATCTTAATATTTAAGCCATGATGGACACAAAGAAAATTAGCTTTGTTATCCTCCTCATGTTATCCATTTTTATTATACCAATAATATCTAGAGAGCTTGCGCCTGCTTCAGCTCATACTGAAATAGATTTGTTTGAATTACTATGTAAGTTATTATTATTTTCATACACATTGATTGTAAACATAAAAGGCAATTGAATCAATGAAGCTATGAGACTATGGATGCATTGTAGATTTAGAGAAGAAACTTTTCATTATTATTCATAAACAATATCTTAAAATTTTTCAATAAATAATATTTGTTTTTGTGTTTATGATTATCCAATTATAAATAATAGATTACTTTTTTGTGTTTATTATTATGCAGTAATTCAGTTTGCAATAATTGCAGAGAAAGGAAAAGACATATTTTTCCCCAAAAATCAGTTAATTGGAAATCGTAATGGGCATTGTTTTCTTTGCTTGAACCCCCCTGGTGTATAATCGGGGTAAGTATATATAAAAAATAATTATTTTTAATAAAATATTTTTAATCATATATAATTGAGGTATGTATGAGAGGATATTCAAATTATGCGAGATAATATACACAATTTACAATATTAAATATTTAGCATATTAAAAACAAATATAAGTTTAATTGAAATATTAAAATTTAAAATAATTTATCACTTACAAATTTTTGAAAATTTTTATTAGTAAATTTATAAATACAAGAAACTACATTATGTATATATATATATATATATATATATATATATATATATATAATCTCTTATTTATAGAGATGCCCTATTTATTATCCTTTGATATTTTTCTATTTTAATCCATTATCAAAATAGATATCACTCATAAAATTTTTACACGTAAAGGGTTATACTCTATCAATATATTAAAATTTAAATACTTAAAATATTAATGGATCACTTTAATTTGTTTTAGTCATGATGCTCTACAATATATAATTATGCATTATATTAAGGAACCAATATATATATATATATATATATATAATAATGATTGGGAGAGTGAAAACTATAGTGAATGACGTGACACCTTGCATGCACGATCTCCGACGTGTTCACCGTGCCCCCCAGGGTATAGTTTGATTCGGGGCGGCTGCCGAAGGCCGCCGATGGTGTCCAAGCGATAATCGGATGTGTGCATATAAAGTGCCACCTCATGTTATATCATTCACTATGGTTTTCAGTCTCCCATTTTCACTCTCTCTATCATTGCTCATATATATATATATATATATATATATATATATATATATATATTCAAATTTAAATCCAATGATCAACTGCCAAATTATACATAAGTCTATTGAAAAGATAAATACCAATATCATGAAATAAATATGGAAATAACAAAAGTGTGGAAATAAAGTAAAAGGGAAAAAACTACAAAACGCTCACACTATGAGATCGATGATTGGATCCTCTCCTAGCTCCAAGTAATTTATCTATTTGTTACCTGAAATAGAATTAGATGATAGAACTAGTGAGTTCGAGCGGACTCTGCGAGTATAATAGCGGTTAAATGCATGGCAAAATAAAAAGTATAACTAGCAGAAAGAAACAACAGTATACAGTCTCCAAAAATAAAATAACATTTAGGCATGTGTGAAACAGAATGATAGTGCAATAATAAAGCATGCATATATGTCAAACAAATGCATCAATCATAGCTCATATAAATATAGCAAATACAAGAAAATGCAAAATGTAATAAGTGCATATGATGCAATGACATGTGTCACCCCTGACACCAGTCAAACCGCCATCAGATCACATATGTGTGGTCGAGTGGGTAAGACTATGACAAGTGCACGCAATCCAATTATTACCACTAGTATGAGTAGTTGAGTGGATAGGATGTTGGGGAGCCAACTATTCAAAAAATCACAGGAAAAAGAGGGAGCCACTAACAACTCTGGTATCTCTCGAAAATAATGGTGAGGGTGTCAACTGCTTGCCTACAACTCCATCATCTACTACTTATGAGTGTTTGAGTGTGACATAACAGGACAGTTGCTCGCACTATAGAAACTACCACTATGAGTGGTTGAGTGGGTAGAGAAACTAAATGACTGATGACGGACTTAACCATATGGAAGTCAATACTCATCAGCAATGCAACTATGCAAACATGGTGCATGATACTAAATATTCAATTAACTATGTGAACTATGCAACGATACAATAAATACATACCAGAATTACTAAACATGCCACTAAACTACTCGGTAGGGTATCTCAAATGCCAACCAAACCCTAGTTGTGATTAATGATGATTTCTAAGTACTCGCGTACAAGCGATATTTTATTGATCAAGAAGCCAACAGGCAAGACTGTATGGATATAAATTTGATTAACTCAATGATCAAACAAAGAATGTATCAACTAACAATATCAAAAACAAAGAATAAGGTAAAGCAGTCTTATTAAGAAACAAACAACCATGCATTTAAGATCAATAATCTATAAGATACAAAGGAGAAGTATCCTCCTTGTAATATTATCTACGTATCAGAGAGAACATCCTCACAATCAACCGTATATATCCAAAGTTAAAGTCCTACATCAAGAACAACGTTTAGCTACTTATTCGTTTAATAAAATAGCTAGTCTAACTACTAAACATAATTAGAATCTACCCCTAATTCAACATCTATTTAAATAAGTAAATCCATAATTAAAGATTGATGCCTAGACACCCAATATCAAAACTACAACAACCCTAATACGCAAGGTAGCTCATGGTGACGTAAAGATCAACCCAAGCAGAGCATTAACAAGATCAAACCACAAACAAATCAATTTGAAACTCACCACAGAACTACCCATATTCTCAACTCACGACAAGCCATAGTACAGGATCAAACCAACAAGAACCAAAACCAATCCACCAACACATTACCCCAAATCCATCAAGCTACTGATCTAAAGCTCCAAACATGACTAAATAATGAACATAATCTAATTAAACTAACTCACGGTAGCAGGACAGTTAGATCAATCATCCATAGCCAAACTCCACAATAAACCCATACAAATCCTGTTGGATCGAGAGAAACGATAGAGGGGGGGTGAATATCGTAAATCATTTTCGGATTAAAAATAAGAGCATACGCAGTGGAAAATAAAATCACAACACAACGACGCAAACAGTTTTACTTGGTTCGGAGTCGCGGTCGGCTCCTACTCCAAGGCCCACGGTCGTTGACTGTTTACTGTGGGCAATTCTCTATGTGCGCAAAAACCAGTTTACAAAATGTATTACAAGAAATGGTACAGCAAACTTAAAGTAGCTCTTCGTTACCGACGTCCGGTGTAGATTATATTTTCGGAGCAGAGGGACGTCGTCGGCGCTTGTATCTCGAGTCGGGAGGTTTCTGGGGTAGAGCGCGGGTGCAGAAGAGCGTGAATGCGTTGGAAGAATTGATGTGCAAAGCCTTGGGGTCAAGGGCCCTTTTATAGCCCCAGGGGGTGCCCGGAACGTCGGGGGTGCCCGGAACGTCGGGGGCGCCCCCCCCCACGTGTCAGCTGATCCGAGTTCCTCTCGGTCAGCTCTGATCCCTTCAAACTCGGGATCAGGCTTTGACGGGGGCGCCCGGGACGCTGGGGGCGCCCGGGTTGACCGGGTCAACTCTTATCCGCTGGCTTCACTGGCTTCCACTTCGTTAGCTTGAACTAGGGGCGCCCGGACCATCTGGGGCACCCTAGAGCATGGGGGCGCCCGGGAGCATGGGGGCGTCCCGCCCATGAGCTGTCGAAGCACTTCTTTTGCTTTGTCTATTTTGTATTCACCTTGGGGGCGCCCGGGACACTCCGGGCGCCCAACACAGCTACTGCCTCACTCCTTTGAGGCTCTCTGAGCTGCAGACACTCATTCCTTCGGTCCTGCATCCAGGGTTAGTCCAAAACAACATAAAGCAATAATATGTTAGTTTTATACAGCCTTAGTTGTCTTGGTTCTGACTTTCGGTGTCCCAAATGGAGCCCTAGGTCGAACCGTCGCCTACTGTTCCCTCGACGGGGAACGCGTCCTCACCTTCTCCTCTCGGGAGAATTTACCTGATGCCAACCGGCTCCTCCGGTTGGATTTTTGCCCAGCAGTCCTTCGCCAGGTGCCTAGTTGTCCTTCGCCAGGTCTTCAGTACCATGCTGTCCTTCGCCTGGTGCCTAGCAGTCCTTCACTACGTCTTTATATCCTGGCATTCCTTCGCCAGGTGCCTAGCAGTCCTTTGCTAGGGCTTTGTATCCTGGCATTCCTTCGCCAGGTGCCTAGCAGTCCTTCGCTAGGACTCTTCCTGCACACTTGAGTAATATGTTAGATAAATATTATACCTTAACTTTTGAACCCTTTTTCCATTATCAAAACACAGGTTCAACTTGGGTGCTTTCTGCACCAACAATCTCCCCCTTTTTGATTTATGGCAACCCTGGTTCAAAAAGTTAAATAAAATGAAATTTTTGTTTCCTCCCCCTGGAAGGAATCTCCCCCTAGATTTTTCAAACGTTCGTGGGGTTTTGACTAAAGTTGGATTTAATCTTCAGCAGAAACTTTAAAGATATATTTTCCAAAATAATTTTCGTTGTGCACTTTGGAATGTTTATATTTATAGGAAAACTACTTAGATAGCTTAAGTTAGGAAAATTTTGAAAACTTAAGTTTTAAGTACTTACTGAAATTTTGAAAACTTGCATTTTAAGTACTTAGGAAAATTTTGAAAACTTCAGTTTTAAGTACTTAGTAAAATTTCAAAATCTTCAGTTTTAAGTAATTAGTAAAATTTCAAAAACTTCAATTTTAAGTACTTAGTAAAATTTCAAAAACTTCAGTTTTAATTACTTAGTAAAATTTCAAAAACTTCAGTTTTATGTACTTAGAAAGTCTTTGAAAACTTGAGTTTAAAGTACTTAGAAAGTTTTTGAAAACTTGAGTTTAAAGTACTTAGAAAGTTTTTGAAAACATGAGTTTAAAGTACTTAGAAAGATTTTGAAATCTTGAGTTACGTTTAAAGTACTTAGAAAGTTTTTGAGAACTTGAGTTTAAATTACTTAAAAAGTTTTTTGAAAACTTGAGTTTAAAGTACTTAGAATGTTTTTGAAAACTTGAGTTTAAAATACTTGAGTTTTTTTAAAGTACTTAGAAAGTTACGTTTAAA
>JAGFNQ010008496.1:86677-208880 GCA_024364735.1 Boesenbergia rotunda
TGATAACTTAAGTTTTAAAGGTACATAGTGGAATTTTTGAAAGCATGAGTTTAGAGTACTTAACAAAAATTTGAAACTTTAAATTTAAAGTACTCAATAGTTTGAAAACTTTTAAGTTAAGTACTTGGAAAACTTAAGCACTTAGAAAACTTTTGAAATAGTTTAAAGTACTTATGGAAGTTTTGAAAAACTTAAGCTTATGGTACTTATTGGAAGTTTTGAAAAACTTAAGCTTAAAGTTATGGAAGTTTTGAAAGACTTAAGCTTAAAGTTATGGAAGTTTTGAAAGACTTAAGCTTAAAGTACTTAGTAGGATTTTCTTAAAACAAAAAACTTAAGTATTTCTTGAAAGGTTTTGAAAAGCTTTGAAAAATAGCTAACTTTTTGAAAAAAATTTGAGAGTTTAAAAAAATTTGAAATTGAGAGTTTAAAAAATTTGAATTTAAGAGTTTAAAAAAATTTGAAAAAATTTGAACTCTCTTCTTTCC
This sequence comes from Boesenbergia rotunda, assembly GCA_024364735.1. NCBI lineage: Eukaryota > Viridiplantae > Streptophyta > Magnoliopsida > Zingiberales > Zingiberaceae > Boesenbergia > Boesenbergia rotunda. Next base: position 87,166 of record JAGFNQ010008496.1, read on the forward strand.
TATCTCTCCCCCTTTGCCATATATCAAAAACAGATAGATATTGCAGAAATTAAATTGCACAAAAGAAATGACTTAAAAAATGATTTTGCTGTACTGAACCAAGACTTAGACCAAATCAGTTAATTTTCTCTTGTAGGGACCTGTCTAACCCATTTAGCTACTTACTAACTGTTATAAGCAGTAGTTTTCGCTAGAGTTAGTCAAGTTAAGTGTTTCTGTTCAAGTTAGATTTTCTAAACTTGACACTTAACTGGATTGCTGTAAAAGTTGTATTTAGTGCCCCAATTACTGCAGATGCACTGACTTAAAGCATCTTGAATTAAGGCAAAGACCTAAGCATCTCAACCCTTTCTAAGTTATCAATCAAAGTATCCTAAGGTGATTGTGAGATGCTGGCTTCTAAATCTATAAGTGCATGCAGTTCTAGGGTTAGGGCCTAAGCTAAGTCCATTTGCGAAAAAGCCCTAGTTTTGAAAGGGGGTAGTTTTGAAATAAAACTAAGTCGAAAAATAAAAGAATTTATTTTTAAAACTTTTTCAAAATTAAGTAAGAGCTGATTTTGAAAGCATTTTGAAAGAATTGATTTAAATTGATAAAAATAATAATAATGAGCTAAATCTATTCTACTAAGCACAATCCTAACTGCTGAATAGACAAGAAACCAGTAATCATAAGCTAGTCAACATAGAATAAAGCAAGTACTCAAGGTTCAACACAGTCATACAGTCAAACACAAGTCAACCCTACTGAGTAGGGGCAGTCAAATAGGTACTGGTACAATACTAATCATATCTAGGATGAGGGACCGGGATGATCAGATGGGCCAGGCTGCCATGAATCGAATCGTGCCATCATTTCAATGAATCGTGCATCAGCCACTTCTCGATCGGCTCGACGAGCGTCCATCTGCTTGATATGATAGGCTTCGACCTCCTCTCGGAGACTCTGAACCTGTGTCTCTAAATGTGTCACTCTCTGGTAGAGTGTCGGTGGAGCGGGCTCGTCGATGTGTGCTCGGGCTGCTGCAGCAATATCTCCAACGTCGACTTCAACCTCCTCGTCTGAGTCGATTGGAGCCCCGGCCTGCTGTCGTCTCCAACTAAGAACCCCGGTGACCGATACCTCTAGACCCGCTAACGAGAAGTTCCTAAATCATATTTCATCAAAGTCAGTCATAGCGGTTATTTCACCCACGGTTATGTCACGACCGTGGTGATGAACGAGAGAAGTGATAATGTGGCAGAATGGAGTTCGCACTCGTCCCTGGGTCGTGACACTGGACGCATGCAGAATGGTATGAAACATATGGAGTCCAATGTCTATGTCAAGGTGATGGACTAGGGCATACAAAAGAAAGGCATGAAAGGGTCGCATGGTCCCGAGATCTCTAGTGGAGAGTGGTAGGATACAGCGGACCAGGACTCTGTACAGGGCATAGTCCTGTGCCTGAAGGTCAACGGCTTGGAAACGTCTATTTGCGGGGAGTCTAGCTTCCCTATAGAAGTAGACGTGGATAGTATCTAAGGTAATATGAGAATAGGGAGGATCAAATGGAGGATTCCTAGGTGGATAGCAGCAAAATGTGGACTGAGAGGGTCGTAGTCCAAGGAACCGGTTCAACAAAGTAGAGGTTATGGTCAAAGGTATCCCTTGGACAGTAGTGTGAAACATGAGATTATCTTGTCGAATTATGTTATTGTAGAATTCTGCACATAAGGATTTATTAATGGTATGAGTGCAGAAGACAAGATTGTCTAGTTGATAGAAGTTGATAATATTCATGGCTACAGGACATGATTGGGTAAAGAAGTGTCGATTAAGATAACTTGTTTTAATTGGCTTGTAAATGGTTTGAGCAAACTTATTGCATAGGTCTAGGGTAGGGAATCTAGGGTTTGGACTTGGTTCGGCACCGGGGTTGGCCGGGTTTGGTCGGCGTCTTCTAAGTTAAGGAAAATAAGAAAGCATGAAGATATTGCATTGAAAATAAATTTAAATGCAATAAAAATAAATAGGAATTATACCGGGCAGCTCGGGGAGGCATGGTTGAGGATGAGGCCTTGGTAGATCTCCTTGGAGTGAAAGAAGTGAAGAAGAAAGTTGAGTTTGGTGTGGGAAGAGAGGGGAATTAGGGTGCCTTATATAGGCAGATCAGTGGGAGCGCCCGGGACGTTCCGGGCGCCCCGGTCAGGGTTGCTGCCAAAGGCAGTGTCTTTGGATGGTTGGGGGCGCCCGGGACAGCCCGGGCGCCCTCATCAGGCTGCTTTTGTAGCTTTTGCTGCAATGAGAGTGATGGGGGCGCCCGCGTGGTTCCGGGCGCCCAAGTCAAAGGCAGAAGCAGCTTTTATGTCTCGAGGGAAGGAAAAGGTATGGGAGGGGGCGCCCGCGTGGTCCCGGGTGCCTGGAATAGTATAGGTAAGGACAAATTTTATGTCTTGTCATTATTTAACCATGGTTTAATCTGTTTTGACCATGGTTTGACTATGTTGACCATGGTTTGACTATGGTTTGATTGCTTTGACCATGGTTTGACTATGTTGACCATCGTTTGACCAAGTTGACTACTATATAGGTATTAAAATAATTATAATTTAGTTTATTTTTGCTGTCTCACCCAATCTAGGGTTTTCAATCACGTTAGCCTTATAGGTTTTGTGAGACAAGTTTTGTTAAATAAAATTATTTTGAAAATCTTAATTAATTTTTGAAAACATTTCAATTTATTTTGAAAGGAGATGTTTGAATCTATACTTAACTGAAAATTGTGTTAGATTTGAATTTTATAAAAAGTAATTTGAATTTGAAACTCAAAAATTGGCTTCCAGGTCTTGGCGAGGCGCTAGGCTTTCTTTGGTCGTAGCCTTATTGGATCATCAACCCTTTCCTTGACAAAGCCGTTTAATGAAGTTTCATTTTCAAAATTAATCTTTGAAAAAGTTCTGGTCTAACTAGTTTGGATTTTGGATCGGTAGCTTCGGCTAGTTTCACTAGTCTAAAGAGACCAAGTGAACTTGATCTTATTAGAATTGGTTTCCCTAACGTACTATCATCTCACCTCCACCCAATATTATGTTTTCAAGTTTCAGTTAAGTTTGTTCTGTCCTTATACTAACCTAAGTCTAAGCATGGTAAATTGCAGAAATTTAAATAAACAATCAAACATGCAATTTGCAATCAAGAATTAAATTTTTATTTAACAATAAAAATAGTTTTTAATTTGGCTCCCCCTGGACTATAGCCATGATAATAATTAGGCAAGATGTGAATCTTGTCCTTGAGGATCCAATACTGATTTGATCCAGTTGGTTTGTTCAGGCACAGTTTAGGTACCCATGCCTGAACTTTACTTCTGGACTGATTCAGTACAGCAAGGTAAGATCTTTGTCGGGATTTGGTTCTATAGCCAAGTCCGGATCGATTTAGAACGGACTTCTATTTTCCAAGAATCATGTCAAGACCCTTGGACCCAGAAGTGAATCGTTCTAAGGCCGTTCTAAGATCCTTAACCTAAGTTTTCAGGGAGGAGTTCTCTTCCTCAAGTTTTTCAACTTGAGTAGGAGTTCCCTCTTGAACTTTCTCGGCTAAGGATTTAGAGTCAGCTCCCTCTTTCAGGAGTTTTACTTCCTGTCGGAGGGATTCAACTCGGAGTTTGGCTTTCGCCAGATCTCGAGAAAGATATGAAATTAAATCGTTTAATTGACTTTTATTGAAACCGCTTACCTTGATTTCGCCGTCTTCTGAAAAGGTTAGTATGTCGTCGTCCTTTTCTGACTCTGACTCAGTCCCAACTTCTTCTGAAGCGGTCAGTGCTAGTAGATTTGACTGGGGTTCTTCTTCTTCTTCTTCTGATGAAGATTCGTCCCAGGTTGCTTGGAGTGCTTTCTTTCTTCTTGTCTTTTTGTTCTCCTTTAGGTTTGGACACTCCGTCTTGTAGTGGCCCTTCTTCTTGCACTCGTAGCAGGTTACGTTGGGCTTGTTTTTGTTGTTCGCGGGTTCAGTTGGTTCGTCCTTTCTTCGGCTTGTCCTTCGTGTGTTGGCTTGGTTCTTTAATTTTTTATAGTAGCTTCAGGCCAGTCGGACCAGCTCAGATTGATCTCCTTCTTCGTCTTCTACGTCTGAGTCTGAGTTAGACTCGGGTTCAGGCTGAATTTTCTTCTTTGTTGATCTTCCAATTTTTCCTGCAACAAAGGCAATTCCTTTCTCGACCATATTGGAGTTAGTTTGTTCGTGCAGTTCTAATTCAGAAAATAATTCGTCTAATTTAATTTTAGAAAGATCCCTTGAGACCTTGTATGCATCTACCATAGATGCCCACAAGGTATTTCTAGGGAAAGCATTTAGGGCATACCTTATTAGGTCACGATTTTCGACCTTGTGACCTATAGTGTGAAGACCGTTCATCAATTCTTGTATGCGTGCGTGGAGTTGGGCTGCTATTTCAGTGTCGACCATCTTGATGGTGTAGAGTTTGTTCAGGAGCAGATCCCTCTTACTGATCCCGGTGTCTGACGTTCCTTCATGTAGTTCGATCAGCTTTGCCCATAGCTCCTTTGCACTGTTGAAGGGGCCTACCCGATTCAGCTCTTCTTTTGTTAATCCGCATTGGAGAGTCTGGGTCGCCTTTGCATCGGCTTCAATTTTGCGCTTTAGGGCATTGTCCCATTCTGAGTAGGTCTGCGGTACTCCTTCAGCGTTTTTGGGGATCTCCAGTCCGGACTGGATGATGATCCACATGTCCACCTGAGTTTTTAGGTGGACCTCCGTACGGCTTTTCCAGTACGAAAAGTCTTCTCCACTGAAAAGTAGAGGTCTGGCGGTGCTAAATCCCTCTTGCATGGCCATATGATCTGAAAAATAAGAAAACAAAAAAAAATAAGTTTCCCAAGACTAGGTCTTGGATTAGTAGTGTGGGATGAATAAAATGTAATAACGAGGGGTGTTGCACCAACCTCGTTTAATAAGAAATAAATTCGAACGAAATATTTTACGAAAATTCGAACGAGAAAAAGAAAATAAAAATTCTGAAAAAATTTTCAAACTGGTGGTTGCACCAGGTTTGAACTTCCCCGCACTGATACCACTTGTTGGATCGAGAAAACCGATAGAGGGGGGGGGGGTGAATATCGAAAATCATTTTTCGGAAACACTTAGAGCAAGTATGCAGCGGAAATTAATAAAAACAAAATCACACAGAGACACGGTCGATTTTACTTGGTTCGGAGCCTGGGGCGACTCCTACTCCAAGGCCCATGGTTGTTGACCGTTTAATTTGGGCAATTCTATATGAGGCGGAAATAGTTTACAAAAAGATTATTACAGAATTCAGTACAATAAACTTAAATAGCTCTTTTATCGACGTCCGATGTAGATCAACTTTTTCGGGGCAGCAGGACGTTGTCGGCTCGAGTTGGAAGGATTCCGGGGCGAAGCGCGAGAGCAGAAGAGCGTAGAAGCATTGACTGGAAATTGTTATGAAGCTTGGGGTCGAGGGCCCTTTATATAGGGCCTGGGGGCGCCCGGGACGTCGGGGGCGCCCCCCCACGTGCCAGTTGATCCGCACAATGCTCGGTCAACATCTGATCCCTTTACCTTCGGGATCAGGTTTGACCGGGGCGCCCGGAGCGCTCGGGGCACCCGGATTGACCGGGTCAAACTTCTATCTTCTGGCTTCGCGAGGGTGTGCTTCGGTAGCTGGCCCTGGGGGCGCCCGCAGCGCAAGGGGCGCCCGGGAGCAGCGGGGGCGCCCGGGAGCACGGGGGCGCCCGAGAGTTGAACTGTCGAAGCTGTCTTTGCTTTGTTGTGTTTTGTGTTTACCTTGGGGGCGCCCGGGACACTTCGGGCGCCCTGGTCAGCTATTGCCTCATTCCTTTGAGGCTCTCTGAGCTGCAGACACACGTTCCTTCGGTCCTGCATCCAGGGTTAGTCCAAAACACAATAAACCAATAAATTATTATTTTATACAGCCTTAGCTGTCTTGGTTCTGACTTTGGGCCTCCAAAATGGAACCCTAGGTCGAACCGACGTCTACTATTCCCTCTATGGGGAACGCGTCCTCACCTACTCCTCTCGGGAGAGTGTACCTAATGCCAACCGTTCCTCTGGTTGGACTTTTGCCTGACGGTCCTTTGCCAGGTCTTGGATGCCAAGCTGTCCTTCGCCCGGTGCCTAGCATTCCTTCGCTAGGGCTTCAGTCCCAAGCTATCCTTCGCTTGGCGCCTAGCAGTCCTTCGCTAGGGCTTTTCGTTCTGGCATTCCTTCGCCAGTGCCTAGCAGTCCTTCGCTAGGGCTTTTCATTCTGGCATTCCTTCGCCAGTGCCTAGCAGTCCTTCGCTAGGGCTTTTTACTCTGCACACTCAAGTGACATGTTAGATGAAAAGTAAGACTTAACTTTTGAACCCTGTTGCCATTATCAAAACACAGGTTTGACTTTGGTGCTTTCTACACCAACAGGGTTTACCTTTTTTTTACCTAGTAGATACTTGTCCTTGTAGTGCCCCTTCTTGTTGCATCCAAAGCATATGATGTGGTCCTTTGACTTTGCTTTGGTGGAGGTTGGAGCTTCTTCTTGCTCCGGTGTTGAAGAATGTCTCTCCTCCCCCTCAAACCTTGAAGTGGAAACCACTCCTTCTTCCCTTGATGAAGTGGATGATCTTTCACTTGATTGTGCCACTTCACTCGATGAGGTTGACAACCCTTTTTCTTTTTCCCTCTCTTGGACCATTGAATTTATTTCTTTGGGCTCTTCTACTGTTTGAGCTTGTGTAAGGTTACCATGAAATTTTTTCAACTTGTTCCACAACTCATATGTGTTTTTATATTCACCTACACCACTCAAAACATTATTAGGCAAAATATTAATTAATATATCAATTACCTTCTCATTTGCCTTAGATTGGGCTTGTTGCTCCTTGGTCCAATATCTAGGTCGAAGCTTTTTCCCATGCTTATCTCTTGGAATTCCGAATGGTTCTTCTAGCACCACCATGCACTCCCAATCCATTCCAAACCAAGTTTTCATTCTTGTCCTCCATTAGTCAAAATCTTCATGATCGTAAGGAGGTGGAATGTTGATGTCATCACCCAACATGTCTTCCATCATCATTTCCTCTAGCTTGTGCTCTCTCGGCGGTTAGTCCGTAGATGAGCGACCTTCGCTCTGATATCACTTGTTAGGACCATGACCGTCAAGCTAGATGGGGGTGAATAGTTTTTCTTTTATTTTCTACCTACAACGTTAGCAAGCGCAAGCGGAAAACAAAATAGAAATAGAAAACAATGCAAACACAAACCTATCTACGTGGTTTGGAGATGATGCTCCTACTCCACGGCAGTTCATAAGGTGGACGATCCCAAATCCTTCAGTGAATGATTCTCCAAAGCACCTCCGGCTAGCTCTTGTCGCTCCTTATGGGTGGATAAACCTCACCACAACTTCAGGACAATCCCTGAGCAAGATAGGCTACTAACAAGCTTTATCCAAGGAAGTTTCGCCAAGAAGAAATGGCCTTAAACGAGCTCCCTTAAATAGAGCTCGAGGCTAAAAGTGACAGTTTCCAGTCGACTGCTCCTAGGGCAGTCGACTGGCCTTTCCTGAATTCGAATTTGCACAGCCAACCTTTCGAATTCTGGCCACAACAGTCAACTGCTCCTGGGGCAGTCGGCTGGTCCACTCTTAAACCTAAGGTTACCCTTCCCGAGGACATTTCTCTCCGCACTCGAACCCTCCCGGCTTAGTTCCCGAGTACAATCCCTCAGCACTCGGACCCTCATGACCTAGTTGACTCTTCAAATAGCAGTCTGGATCTGTTGCCTTCATGCCTTCTTCATCTTTGGCTCCCGTCTCTCAGATGCGCACGCAAGCCCTCAGCTTGCCTCCATGTCATCCTTCATGCACGCCTTGAAGTCCGCGCCCCTTAGCTCATCGTCTCTACTCAAGTAGTCTTGATCTGTCGCCTTCAAGCCTTCTTCGACATTGGCCCTCATCCCTCAGATGCGCACACAAGCCCACGGCTTGCCTCCTTGCCATCCTTCACATACACCTTGAAGTCCGCTTCCCTCGGCTCATCGTCTCTGCTTTGTCCATGGTCCCTCGGATGCGCACACAAACTCACGACTTGCCTCCATGCCACCCTTCACCATACCTGAAGACATCCAACCAAGTCTATGTGCACCTGCAAACCTACACACTCACATATACATATTAGACCAACAACAAACCCCAACTTAATCATATTGACACACACATCAAAACCCATGACTCTCACAATTATACTTGGGTCGATTTCCCCAACTAACACTGCTTCCAGCGAAGGCATTCAAGCACTTTGCTCCAAACGCTCTGTGCTCAAGTCTCAAGCGCCAACGATGACCCGCGGCTTCGATCTTCGAATCCTTCTCCGGTCGTCGGTATTTTAAATTTATCTGCTTAAATTAAATTCTATATTTGTACTTCAACTTTGTAATACTTTTATGAAATATAGAATTGCCCAATGTAAATGGTCAAGGACCAAGAGCCTTGGCGTAGGAGCTGATCTAGACTCCGAACCAAGTAAAAGAAAAGCATGTTAGCATTGTTTGAATTTTCCGCTGCATATTACTCTTTTTATCCGATAAAGTTTTTATCGATATTCACCCCCCTCCCCCTCTATCGATTCTAAACGATCCCACAACATCAACTAGGAAACAAGGCCATTGAATAGGAACTATGGTTTTTGAAAAATATAAAACGATTTATTGTTCTTGTGTTATTTATGTTATTTTGTTTATATTTCTATTGTTCTTTAAGCCTTTGTTGACGTGAATAATGAATAACAAAATCAAGAATCGCTATTCACCTCTTCTAGTGATGTCGCCCATTCCAACAACCTAAACCTCTTTTTCTAGTCATTTAAATCTCAATTGATCGAAAACCTTATCTGATCACCCAAAAACATACAAGATGGAGTTATTTCAAAAACATCTATAATTTTTACTTATCTGATATCTAGTCTATCTGACCTACCAATCTTCAACCCTACTAGGTATTTAGTCTATTTTCCTACTAGGACTACCTTACTTGCTTAAAGTTTAGTCTAGGACTTCTCGACTTGTCAAACACCACTCCTTCAAGACTTACACTTTGCCTAGAGTTCACTTCTCTTGAATTTCATCACCTTTAACACACTCGATCTTCATTTGCCAGCATAGACTTCAAACTTAGCTAGAGTTATCTCCTCCATGATTTCCACATTTGACAAATATTTAGTCACCTTTGATCACCCTGGACTTTCATTAGGTGTGCATGACTTTAGGTTAACAATGACATCCCATGACTTCAATCTTACACAAAGTTAACTCCTCCTTGTTGGACTACTAATTAGTGCCAAGTGTCTAATCTTCTAGACACACATGGACATATTACCAACTCCCTATTGGAACATAATCAACCATGACAAGAGGTTGATTGCACCAACAATCTATGTATTTTTCACAACTATCGAACACATTGATCAAACATAATTTCTCTTAAATATATTTATCAAACACTAAAACTTTATTTGAATGTGGTCATTTTTGACTAGCGATCGATTACACAAATAATAATTTGATAGGAGTTAATTTAGTCATGATAAGAGGCAAAATTTCGAAACCAGTAATTGTTCATGGGGATTAACTTAGCCATTTTAACCGAGTTAGGTTGCAAGAAATGAATCATCTATATACTTAGGATTAATTGAGACGTTAGATGACAACGTGAAATTTCTCTATCATCTTATTTTTGTTGACATAAAGATTTTTCATGAACATTTAGGTAACCTAAAATAAATTATATTATCAATATATTTTTTATACAAAATACGTTTCTTTACATAGTTTATTTAACTTACTATGTTTAAAATATAACAGTTTAAGTTATCCATATCACATAAATGTAACCTATGTTTCTATATATATATAAATAGTAGCTCCAATTGACAAATCATTATTCAATACACTTTAGAAGTTAATCAACTTTGTGTTTCACATCCATCTTAATATTTAAGTCATGATGGACACAAGGAATTAAAATTAGCTTTGTTATCCTCGTCATGTTATCCATTTTTATAATACCAATAATATCTAGAGAGCTTACGCCTGCTTCAGCTCCTACTGAAATAGATTTGTTTGAATTACTATGTAAGTTATTATTATTTTAATACACATTGATTGTAATCATAAAAGGCAATTGAATCAATGAAGCTATGAGACTATGGAGGCATTGTAGATTTAGAGAAGAAACTTTTCATTATTATTCATAAACAATATCTTAAAATTTTTCAATAAATAATATTTGTTTTTGTGTTTATGATTATCCAATTATAAATAATAGATTACTTGTTTGTGTTTATTATTATGTAGTAATTCAGCTTGCAAAAATTGCAGAGAAAGGAAAAGACATATTTTTCCCCAAAAATCAGTTAATTGGAAATTGTAATGGGCATTGTTTTCTTTGCTTGAACCCCCCTGGTGTATAATCGGGGTAAGTATATATAAAAAATAATTATTTTTAATAAAATATTTTTAATCATATATAATTGAGGTATGTATGAGAGCATATTCAAATTATGCGAGATAATATACACAATTTACAATATTAAATATTTAGCATATTAAAAACTAATATAAGTTTAATTGAAATATTAAAATTTAAAATAATTTATCACTTAAAAATTTTTGGAAATTTTTATTAGTAAATTTATAAATACAAGAAACTACATTATGTATATATATATATAATCTCTTATTTATAGAGATGCCCTATTTATTATCCTTTGATATTTTTCTATTTTAATCCATTATCAAAATAGATATCACTCATAAAATTTTTACACGTAAAGGGTTATACTCTATCAATATATTAAAATTTAAATACTTAAAACATTAATGGATCACTTTAATTTGATTTAGTCATGATGCTCTCCAATATAGAATTATGCATTATATTAAGGAACCAATATATATATATATATATATATATATATATATATATATATATATATATATAATAATGATTGGGAGAGTGAAAACCATAGTGAATGACGTGGCACCTTGCATACATGATCTCCGACGGGTTCACCGTGCCCCCCAGGGTATAGTTTGATTCGGGGCGGCGGCCGAAGGCCGTCGATGGTATCCAAGCGATAATCGAAAGTATGCATGTAAAGTGCCACGTCATGCCATATTATTCACTATGGTTTTCACTCTCCCATTTTCACTCTCCCTATCATTGCTCATACATATATATATATAATCTGGAAAGAAAATGGATAGCCCTACCCTGACTGTCAAATAAATTTAGAAAGAATAAATAGGTCTTGAGATGAGACTCTGACATCACGATTCGAAATCTAGTCTATAAATATTCATCGTGAGTATTCAAATCATAATTGCAAGATTATCATCTTTGCTACTTACCATCGCATAGAGTCGTCAATTTGGATTTGATTCATCGGATTGGCTTGCTCGATCCATTATACAATTTAAGTGGATTGGATTGAAATTTTATTAATCCATTTTAAGATGGGTCAAGACAGACTGACCCATAATTCTTCTAAAATTTAAAATTAAAATGGAAATCCAATGGGCTCGTAGACTTGACCTACCTAATCCACCATTCAAACTTTAAAATTTCATCATATATATATATATATATATATATATATATTCAAATTTAAATCCAACGATCAACTGCCAATACCAATATCATGAAATAAATACGAAAATAGCGAAAGTGCGGAAATAAAGTAAAAGGGAAAAAAAACTACAAAACGCTCACACTATGAGATCGATGATTGGATCCTCTCCTAGATCCAAGTAATTTATCTATTTTTTACCTGAAATAGAATTAGATGGTAGAGCTGGTGAGTTCGAGCGGACTCTGTGGGTATAATAGCGGTTAAATGCATGGCAAAATATAAAGTATAACTAGTAGAAAGAAACAACAGTATACAGTCTCCAAAAACAGAATAACATTTAGGCATGTGTGAAACAGAATGATAGTGCAATAATAAAGCATGCATATATGTCAAACAAATGTATCAATCATAGCTCATATAAATATAGCAAATACAAGAAAATATAAAATGCAATAAGTGCATATGATGCAATGATATGTGTTACCCCTGACACCAGTCAAACCGCCATCAGATCACATATGTGTGGTCGAGTGGGTAAGACTATGACAATTGCACGCAATCCAATTATTACCACTAGTATGAGTAGTTGAGTGGATAGGATGTTGGGGAGTCAACTATTCAAAAAATCACAGGAAAAAGAGGGAGCCACTAACAACTCTGGTATCTCTCGAAAATAATGGTGAGGGTGTCAACTGCTTGCCTACAACTCCATCATTTACTATTTATGAGTGTTCGAGTGTGGCATAACAGGACAATTGCTCGCACTATAGAAACTACCACTATGAGTGGTTGAGTGGATAGAGCAATTAAATGACTGATGACGGGTTTAAACATATGGAAGTCAATACTCGTCAGCAATGCAACTATGCAGACATGGTGCATGATAATAAATATTCAATTAACCAAGTGAACTATGCAACGATACAATAAATACATACCAGAATCACTAAACATGCCACTAAACTACTCGATAGAGTATCTCTAATGCCAACCAAACCCTAGTTGTGATTAATGATGATTTCTATGTACTCGCGTACAAGCGGTATTTTATTGATCAAGAAGTCAACAGGCAAGACTGTATGGATATAAATTTGATTAACTCAATGATCAAACAAAGAAAGTATCAACTAACAATATCAAAAACAAAGAATAAGGTAAAGCAGTCTTATTAAGAAACAAACAACCATGCATTTAAGATCAATAATCTATAAGATACAAAGGAGAAGTATCCTCCTTGTAATATTATCTACGTATCAGAGAGAACCTCCTCACAATCAACCGTATATATCCAAAGTGAAAGTCCTACATCAAGAACAACGTTTAGCTACTTATTCGATTAATAAAATAGCTAGTCTAACAACTAAACATAATTAGAATCTACCCCTAATACAACATCTATTTAAATAAGTAAATCCCCAATTAAAGATTGATGCCTAGACACCCAATATCAAAACTACAACAACCCTAATACGCAAGGTAGCTCACGGTGACGTAAAGATCATCCCAAGAAGAGCATTAACAAGATCAAATCACAAACAAATCAATTTGAAACTCACCACAGAAGTACCCATATTCGCAACTCACGACAAGCCATAGTACAGGATCAAACCAACAAGAACCAAAACCAATCCACCAACACATTGCCCCAAATCCATCAAGCTACTGATCTAAAGCTCCAAACATGACTAAATAATGAACATAATCTAATTAAACTAACTCATGGTAGCAGGACAGTTAGATCAGTCATCCATGGCCAAACTCCACAATAAACCCATACAAATCCATCTATGATCTGGAAGGATTAAACCCAAAAACTGATTCACCACATTAACTACTACAATTTCACAAACTAAAATCACAAATAGATCCCGTAGTCGAAAAATCTAAGGATCAAATAGTTCACACATCTAAGGACTAACTTAATAACCATCCTTATCTAATATAATTCACAACCAGATCCCTTCATAAGACAACTAAAACCAACAGATCAATCACCCAAAGTAAAACCAACATTCACTTCCATAAAACATAACCTATCCTACTCAATCCAAACCACATATGAACTCAAAATCATTATTAGATGAAAACAAATCTTACCTAATGGCATGCACACAAGCTATCTCCCTTAGTTTACCTTTAAATTTCCCATTCATAACATCAACACAATCCTACCATGAATCATGGGTTCTCTACCCTAATTAGTCTAATTAGTTAAACTATATATGGATATATAAGATCAATTCCATCATACTTAGATAACCTTACTTAACCTGGTGATTGTTGTCGATGGCTCATGGCTAGGAAGATGGCTTACAACCAGAGGGAGGGTCGACAATAGTGAAGGACTACCGAGGGACTTCTGGTGGTCGTAACATCCTTCTATCGACGGTCAGACAAGGTGGTGGCATCAAGAACAGACGGACGATAACGATCTGTTGGGGCAATCGACCCATGTATGATCGGAAAGATCATGATTTTGATGTGTGTGTGTGCCAATATGGTTAAGGTTAGGGTGTTATATTATTTTGATATGTGTGAATAAGTCTTGCAAGACTTGGTGAGTCACACGTGGAGGACATATCCGAGGGACGAGAGCCGAGAGAAGAAAACTCCAAGGGCAAGCCGGGAAGTGGACTTCAAAGGGCACACGTGAAGGGTGGCATGGAGGCAAGTCAAGGGATTGCGTGCGTATCCGAGAGATGATAGTTGGTTGAAGAGGACTTCAAGGGGCAAGCCAAGGGAGTATACTTGAAGGCACATGTGAAGGAGGGTCATCGGAGTGGGGAGGAGTGCTTGTGTAAGCTGAGCAGTCGACTGGGAGAAAATCAGTCGATTGTAGAACTTCCTGAGACATCAGTCGACTGCCCATGGGGCAGTCGACTAGTAACCACGAAAAACTAGCCGTTGGCTAGCTACTTTGGTGGGACCAGTCGACTGCCCCAGGGGTAGTCGACTGGTATCGGGCTGGATGGTTTTTGGAGTCATCCTTTACTCTATTTAAATAGTGACTTTTAGGCAAGACAAAGGCACAGTTCTTGAGGGTACCAGGGTGCTGTTTCTGCTAAAAGTCTCCAGCTCTCGATCTCATTCTTAATTCCATCTTGTAAAGAGGAAGAGGGCAACCTTGTGATGGTTTTCTCCACCTTGAAGGAGGTTTTTCATAGTGAAGCTTGTGCGTGCGTGTGGATCCTTGGATTAGTCACCTCTCTGAGGTGGATACCAAGTAAACAAAGGTGTTAGCATTGTTCTTATCATTTTTATTGGTTTTATTTGTGTTTGGCTAACAAGTTTTGGAGACAAAATCGAAAAAACTATTCACCCCCCCTCTAGTTGTGTGCCACGATCTAACAAGAGGTATCAGAGCCGGTTCATTTCGGAAGAACTAACCGTCGACCAGAGCATCAATGAAAATGGTGTTTCAAGAGGGGTATAGCACCGCGCGGCCATCGTTCTTCGACAGCAATAATTTTGCCTATTGGAAAGGTAGGATGAAGTACTATCTCATGAACGATATTGAAAATTGATGTTGTATTGTAGATGGTTTTGATGCACCCGTAAATGAAAGAGAAGAGCCGCTACCAATGAGGAATTGGACAAAGGAGATGATGAAGAAGGCGCAAGCCAATGCAAATGCTACAATAACACTTCAATGTGGATTATCAAAAGAGAAATTGAACAAGGTTGGGCCTTTCAAGACCGTGAAGGAGCTTTGGGAGAAGCTCATTGAACTCAATGAAGGGTCAAATGAGTTAAGGAGGGCCAAGAAAGATCTCTTGGTGGCACAACTCCAATCACTCACAATGAAGGCCAACGAAACGGTAAGTCAACTACATGGAAGGGTCAAAGAAATAATCAACGAATTCCATGTCATTGGTGAGAAGGTTGAAAATAGAGATATTGTGAGGTATGTACTCCGATCATTCCCTAGGACTACTTTGTGGGCATCAATGGTTGATGCCTACAAAGTTTTTAGGGATCTCTCTATGGTAAAATTAGATGATCTATTTTGTGAATTCGAGTTACATGAGCAAGCTAACATTTCTACTAAAGAGAAAGGTGTAGCTTTTGTTGTAGAAAAGGAAAAGAAGAAGATTATCTACTCATCATCATCCGACTCGAGGGAATCTAGTGCTTCTATGGATAGCGACCAAGAAGCCTACATGGTAAGGAAAATGCGAAAAGCTTTTAAATGTTTTTCTAACAAATCTCATGGTAGGAAAAGTTCAAGGAGTAAGAGCAAAGGAAAGGAAATTATTTGCTACAATTACCATCAAGAGGGACATATGATGAATGAATGTCCACAATTAAAGAAAAGAGAAGAAAAGAAGGAGGAGAAGAAGAAGGGTGAGAAGAAGAAATCCAAGGGAAAAGAAAAGAGTACCACAAGTCCCAATGCTACTTGGGATTATCCATCTTCATCGGAGGAAGAAGAAGATCATGTGTCACACTTCGCATTAATGGGAGTTGATAGCTTGGAGTCATCCGAAGAAGAAAAGGAGTCAAGTGATGAGGAACAAGGGAGTTCAAGTGAAGGTGAAGGCTCATTATCGGAATCCGATGTGTCGGTAAGTGAGGTATATAACTTACCCACCTCTACTCTTGTTAAAATAATTTCTAGTACAAATGATGATTTAGCTAAGGCTAGAAAGAAGGTTAAGAAATTAAAAAATGAAGTTTGCATGCTCAAATTAGAATCCATGAATCTTAAGGACAATGTGCATGTTTCCTCTTCCGTTTAACATGATTCATGTTTAGAAAAGGAAAATAAGGAGCTAAGGGAAAAGGTAGAAGACCTCACTAAGACTCTTGGAAAATTTCAAATTGGCTCTAGAAACCTTGACATGATCATCAATAGTCAAAGAGCCATGTATACCAAGGCCGGGATAGGTTATAGATCCAAAACCAAGGAAGTGGCATTTGTTCACTTATGGGTAGGAAGGGTGCCCCTAGGAAGCAAGGTGTTAGGGGAAATGTAAAGAAGCCATGGGTACCAAAGAAATACTTAAATGATATTTGTGAATCTAGCATTTGGGTACCAAAAGCTTGTGTTTTCCATGTTGTTTATGTAACGCCAGCCCTTCCCGCCCTACGATGTAGGCGAAAGGCGGCGCTACACAAACATACATATACGCATATGGAGATCTTAATGCAGCGGAATAATTTAAAACTTCATACATATGCGTTTAAACCATGTAATTAAAACTTGAATCATGATGACATGTCTTAACTATTCTTCTTAAACATGGTCACCTGTAAACTTAGCATTGTCGTAACATAAAAACAGGTGAGACATAACATTCTTGAACATGCTTGCATTAAACATAACTTATTCTACCATCAAGCTTAAAGCTAACATATTGTTCTAAACGAACATATCATGGTATAGCATGCTAACATCATAATTTAGCAATGATAAGTATAGCAATAAAGCACGATATAGAAATCAACCTAAGTCGTTCATAAGCAACATAAGTAATAAAATTTCCTAGTAAGTTGTTCTTTAGGAAAACCATCATAAAGTATAGCATGAAACTAAATATGACAATGTAAAACATAAGACATATGACAATTATGAGTAATAGGATCTTTTTATTTTTCTTTTGCCATGTCACTGCCACACACACACACACTTGCCCCTCCTGCTACTTCCCTTAGCTTAGTATCCTCTTGCTTGATCTGCGGTATAAGAAAATAAAACTTATAAGCACATAGGCTTAGTAAGACCATTTCCTACTCACTAAAATCATTCGTCATCATGGAAAGGGCATAACATAAAGAGTGTAACATAAAACAAAAGCATATCATGAGAAGGTATTCATAAAGCATTTGACATGAGGAGGCATATAGATGTACATGAATACACATAATCATATAGAAGTGCTTAACATGTAATGAAAGTGCATAGAGCTCATGGCATAAAAAGTACATGACATAAAATATAAGCACATAAAATAATTAACATAGAGAAGTTCTTGACATAAAACATAAGCATATAAAATACTTGACATGGAATAGATGCATAACATGAATGAATGCATGAATTAAATGCACATAACATAAGGATGCTTATTTGAAAATCATAATTATAAGTACTTAAACATAAATCTCAACATCATTGGGGGGCCCCGGGTTGTACCACATACATACATCCATCATTTGCGCGCATCCCTAAGTAAATACAAGGTAGCCAGTCTCGACCTACTAGGGTACTAGGTTACCTTCAACCTAGGGACAGCTACGGTAGTCCAGAACCGAGGACAGCTACGGTAGTCCCAGCACCGAGGCTTTCTAAGGAGCCTATCCCTGTTGGACAGCTACGGTAGTCCCAAAACCGAGGACAGCTACGGTAGTCCCACAACCGAGGCTTTCTAAGGAGCCCATCCCTTGGACCTTACTTGGGTCGAGTACAAGCCCATCCATAAAGTAAAATAGCTTCACTTGCTTCTTTTTACATCATAAGAAATGCTCTTGGTATGTCATCATTCATAGAACTTACATAGCATAATTAAAGACATAAATATGATCTTAATACATGAAGCATGGTATAAAGCATTCTTAGCATTTAATCATTCATAGTTAATGCATAACATCATTATGCCTTAAAGGCTCAAACATAGACTTGATTCATAAGGTATGTCATGCACACATCATTATGCCTTAGAGGCATGAACATCATCTTCATTCAAAAGGCATGACATACATACATAATTATGCCTTATGGCATAAACATCATCTTAGTTCATAAAGCTTGCATGATCATGGTACATAAGGTAAGCATGCATAGATAAGTTTTTACATACGTGGTACATATCACATAGCATACATGATAATGGTATCTATCTTAAAGCATGCATGGGTAGGATCCATATGAACATGATACATACTATATAGGTTCATGACATTCAACATAAACATACGTTGGTCTACATAACCATAATATATATCTCATCATACATATGTTCAAGGCCTTTAACCTAATGCATGCATAATTCTACATAAACATGATGCATACTTCACAACACATGTGTTCATGATATTTGGTTTAAAATATTCATGAATAAAACCTACTAAAACATAGCACATAACATAAGCATACAAGATCATGATGCATAGCACATAAAGTTAGGTTTTAGGTATCATAAAATTCATACAACATGCTTGAACATATATCTACATCATAATAAGCCATAAACAAGTACACTTGAAACCTTAGACTAACCCAAACCCTAGACTTGGTGCTTGGCCAAAAGTTGTAGATGGAAGTCCCATTATTCAAGTAACATGTGAGGTACCATAAGTAACATAACACCCATACAATACATACAATGTCATAGGAAGCCATTAGAACACATGATTGGGGCTAACCCTAATTTCTAACCATGAAAAGGGGTCTTGGCCGAAACCCTAGAGGGATCATAAAGACATGAAAAATTCGTATAACTCACAATTAACATCCATTGTATCATAGGGAATCATACTAAGCATGCTTGGAGGGTTAGATCTAATCCTAGCCATGAAATGAAAGAAGGGCCGAAACTTCATAGGGGCTTTTGGGTGCTACAAAAATTCCACAACTCACAATTCATTCTTATTTTATCATGAGAAAGCATTATTAACCATAAGTGAGGTTTTAACATCATCCCAAACCCTAAAAGGGTGACATAGATCCCAAACAAATCTTAAATCATGAAAGACAACATAAAAACTATTATACCATAGGTGAGGGAGTCTTACCTCTTGTTGTCTTGGTTATAAACCTTAAATAGAGAAAAAGTGAAGACCTTCTTGACCTTAGAACACCCCTTGCCCTTATAGCCTTGTAGGAAACCTTGGATCTTCAAGAGGGAGTCCTCTTGTAAAGTTTTCCAAGGGGAAAGCCCCTTGGTGAGTCTCGGCAAGGAGGAGGAAGAAGAGGGGAGAGGAAGAGCCTTGGTGGAAGAAAAGAGGAGAAAAATAACTTAAGTGTCTCTTCACTTCTCATCCATTTCTTTTATACTAAGTGAAGGGGCACGGTGCCTCTTCACATGGTGACTCTTCACTTCCTTTAGCCTCAACTAAAATCTTCTTTCTTTTCCAATAGCACTCCCTTGCTAGGTGAACTTGTTAGTACATGCATGATGAGGCTTTGCCTCTATTCTAGGTCCAAGGTTCAATCCTTGGTGTATGCACTTTTTTTTTATTCTATTTACTCTTATTTTTGGCAAGGCCCACATAAGAGCCCACCAAGAGTCATGCTAATATTCCTAATTGGAACTCATTTCTATTTATGTTAAAATTTTACCCAAGGTCCACTAATAGCCATGGTGCTAGAATGGCCCATGTAAGGCCCATTAGTACTTAGCTTTTTAATCCATATAAGAAATCATGCTAAGGTTCATGCTAGTATTCATATGTTACTCAAGAATCCCTATAGGCATGATCAATATTTTAAAGAAAAATATTGAGAGGATTTTACGGGCGTTACAATCCCCCATACCTCGTGAATGTTCGTCCTTGAACTTTGAATAGCTCCGGGTACTTGCGTCTCATCTCGTCCTCGCGTTCCCAGGTGGCTTCCTCGAACCGTTGACTTTGCCATAGGACCTTGACTAAGGGTACCTCCTTGTTCCTTAGATTTTTGACTTCCCGAGCAAGGATCTGGATAGGTCGGCTTTCAAAACTTAGGTCCTCCTGAACTTGTACTGTCTGCGGCTCGATCACTTGGTCAGCGTTTGGAATGCACTTCTAGAGCATCGACACATGGAACACGTTATGAATAGCCGACATCTCTTGGGGCAGCTCCAACTCATAAGCCACCTTGCCGACTCTTTTCAGGATCTGGTACGGTCCCACATAATGCGGACTTAGTTTTCCTTTCTTCCCGAATCTTGTTACCCCTTTCATAGGGGCCACTCTGAGGAATACCAAATCTCCAACATCGAATTCCAGCGGCCTACGTCGGACATCCGTAAAATTCTTCTGCCAGCTCTGAGCAGCTTCTATTCGTTGTCGGATGTTCTATATAGCTCGGGTGGTGTCGTCGATAAAATCCGTCTTGAGCCGCATTTCCTTCTTTTCGCCACCTTCATACCAACAGATTGGAGACCTACATCTCCTCCCGTACAAAGCTTCATAAGGTGTCATTCCGATAGTAGCTTGGTAGCTATTATTGTAAGCGAATTCCGCTAAGCACAGATATCGACACCAACTCCCATTGAAATCTAGGGTACAAGCTCGTAACATGTCCTCCAGTACTTGATTCACTCGTTCAGTTTGCCCGTCAGTCTGAGGGTGAAAGGCGGTACTGAATCGTAGTTTAGTGCCAAGAGACTTCTGGACGCATTCCCAAAAATGTGAGGTAAAGCGACCGCCCCTATCTGAGATGATGGTCTTGGGTGTTGGGTTCTCCCGGCACAAAATCATAAAAATGCAGCGGAAACAAGAACCCTCGAGCGATTCATGCGAAAGAAAACTCGTACAATGTTCATCTATCTAATAGATCTATCTATAGTGTATACCTTCGGAGTGTGCCCTTTGCTTATCCTGCTCGTCCAAGGTGCGTCGGATCTCTTGCACGTTCAAATGTCCGTGCCTCTACTCGTATCCACACGGACACAATCTCTCAACTTCGGAAGAGCTACCTTAGTTATGCTAGCAACTTGAGGTAGCTCGCAGAATACCAAGAACCCTACAGTAGGGTTTCGGCCAAAGGAGGAAGATGAGGGAGGGAAGAAGCAAGGGAAGAAGGAGAGGAAGACCTCATTCAAAGTCACAAGGCCCTCTTTTATACTCATCACATGAATATGAAGAGGTTTGTGTCTCTTTGGCTTCCCAATAAAGAGCACATCTTTTCATGTGGCTTCTATCATTTCCCATGCAAGAAAAGAATCTTTTCTTTTCCCTTTATTAATCACTTTAATGAATTCCCCTTTAATCCCGACCGGGCCCCTCAGGCTTCTGACCGGTCTCCCAACCAAGTCTGTCGAGTGCCGAGCTCTCGACCTAGTCTGCCGAGCTCCGACCCAGTCTATCGAGCTCCGACTCAGTCTGTTGAGTGCCGACCCAGTCTGCCGAGTGCCGACCCAGTCTGCCGAGTGCCGACTCAGTCTGCCGAGCAGATCTCCCGATCTGACTTCCCTAGTTCTCAACTCGGGCTCGGACTTCCCGAGTTCCCAACTCGGGCTCGGACTTCCCGATCTGACTTCCCGAGTTCCCAACTCAGGCTCGGACTTCCCGAGTTCCCAACTCTAGCTCAGGCTTCCCGAGTTCCTAACTCAGGCTCCCTAACTGACCTCCTGAGTTCCCACTCGGGCTCAGGTCTCCCGAGTTCCCAACTCGGGCTCAGGTTTCCGAAGCATCGTGTCCTTTGTGTGTGACCCAATAGGTTCTCATGACATTGGCAGTGCGCCTAATCACTTTAGACACATAAGCAATGAGCGGCATCTAGTAATGCATCATTGCTACCCAAGTAACAAGAAAAGTCGAGATCCGACTAAACCTCCATGACTATGATAATGTATGACCTTGTCCTTCTATCCTTGATATCTAGATTGACCAATGAGGCATAGACCGTGTCATCCTCAATCAATCTATGTGTTTCTTGATCCCCGAGTAGACTCACTCAAACAAATAAGCTCATATCTCATATTGACTCATTTGAGCATGGTCATGCGTTTTAGTAGTCCTACTCGATCAAGGGGCCCACAGATATCACTCCCGTCATATGGGAGGGATAGATCTCATCTACATCACTCACATCCCTCTGCATAATTCATTACATACCCAGTGATCGCCTTTATAGGCCACCCTGTTACCGGTGACGTTTGACGATAACAAAGTACATAACTCCTTATGTAGGGAACCGTAGTGACTTCAGGTCTAAGGACTATTCATACCAATAGTCACATGAGAAAGTTTATGACACTCATATGACAATCTATGAAACTTTCTCATGGCGGGTCATTCAATACACATTCTCCAATATATACCCATGTGTCAGCTTGATATCACATATCCATGACTTGTGAGCTCAAGTCATCAGTTGACCTACATGCTAGTCTCCATGCATTAATATTGCCCCTGAATATTAATGCTTGACTAGGAATAATTTAGTGTAGTATTCTCTACATTATCTCACTATCGATTTAACCAATCGATATAATATAGATAAGAACCTACTACACAAGGACATTATTATACTTAGTTATTCGACACAGAATACAAAGTAAGTATAATAACCAAATATGCCTTTATTAATAATAGAATATGATACAAAATGTCCCTAGTCAATCATCACATAATTGGCTCTAGGGCTCCTACTAATAATGGGAACTCCGTGAAGTCTGATTATCTCCTTAGCATATAATTGAGCTAGTTGCTCAATCGAATAGGTCATCTTGATTGCTAGGAAATGGGCAGACTTCGTCAATCTATCCACAATTACCCATATCGCATCATATCCGTTCGTAGTCTTGGGAAGTCCTGAAATGAAATCCATAGAGATATCTTCCGATTTCCATTCGGGGATTGGAAGTGGCTGCAGAACTCCTCCGGATCGCTGGTGTTCCGCTTTCACTCGTTGGCAGGTCAGGCAAGTGCTGACATGCTGAGCCACGTCTCTCTTCATACTAAACCACCAGAATTTCTCCTTCAGGTCTTGATACATTTTGGTGGATCCCGGATGCATCGAATAAGGGGTTTCGTGAGCTTCTGCTAATATTTCCTTCCGCAGTTCCAGATCATTAGGGATACATGGACGATCCCTAAGGTATAATACTCCACTGTCGGCGATACGAAAACCATCTCCCTTTCCTTCTAGAATCTCCTGCTTGATTATCTGAAGACTCGGATCACCATTTTATTTTTCTAATATGTCGTCGAACAACATCGGTGATATAGTCATGGTAGAAAGTCGTCCGGAAATGATCTCGACCCCGTAATTCATAATTTCTCTTTCGAGTGGGCGGGGTAATACCGATAAGGACATCAAGGTGGCACTGGACTTCCGGCTGAGTGCATCGGCCACTTTGTTTGCCTTCCTGGATGGTAGAAGATCTCGCAGCCATAGTCCTTCACTAACTCAAGCCATCGGCGTTGTCTCATATTTAGGTCTTTCTGAGTGAAGAAGTATCGCAGACTCTAGTGGTCTGTATAAATCCTACACTTCGCTCCATATAGATAATGCCTCTATATTTTGAGAGCGAAGACCATGGCGGCCAGTTCTAGATCGTGAGTGGGATAGTTCTTTTCATGTTCTTTGAGTTGTCTAGAGGCGTAGACAATGACTTTACCACTCTGCATAAGTACAACTCCGAGTCCCAATTTGGAGGCATCACTATACATGTCGAAGCTCTGGTTACTTTCCGGAAGAGTAAGAATCGGAGCACTTGTAAGTCTTCTTTTTAGTTCCAGGAAACTCCTTTCGCAGTTTTCCGTCCATTCGTACTTTTTATTCTTCCGAGTGAGAGTCGTTAGAGGGGCTGCAATTCTCGAGAAGTCCTCCACAAATTTTCGATAATAGCCTGCCAGCCCAAGGAAGCTTCTGATTTCACTGGCATTCTTCGGCTTGCTCCAGTTACTCACAGCTTCAATCTTTATTGGGTCTACCATAACTCCGTCTTTGGAAATAACATGACCCAAAAGGCTACTTAGTCAAGCCAGAACTCACATTTGGAGAACTTTGCGTACAGTTGCTTTTCCCGAAGAATCTGTAATACTATCTTCAGGTGTTCGGCGTGCTCTTCTTGGTTTCTCGAATAGATAAGGATATCATCGATGAAGACGATTACAAATTTGTCAAGGAAAGCTGAGAATACCCGATTCATAAGGTCCATAAACATAGCAGGAGCATTTGTCACGCCGAAGGGCATAACGACGAATTCAAAATGTCCGTACCTTGTTCGGAAAGTCGTCTTCGGAATATCATCCTATTTTACTCTGACTTGATGATAACCAGACCTTAGATCGATCTTAGAGAAGACGGTGGCTCCCTTCAGCTAGTCAAACAAGTCAGCTATCCTCGGGAGGGGATACTTGTTCTTGATCGTCACGTTGTTCAGCGCTCGATAATCTATGCACATTCGCATAAATCCATCTTTCTTCTTCACAAACAGTACCGGAGCTCCCCATGGAGAGTGACTAGGGCGAATAAGTCCCTTGTCGAGTAACTCCTGTAGCTGTTCCTGAAGCTCCTTTAATTCAGCCGGCACCATACGGTAAGGTGCCTTGGAGATCGGGTTAGTACCAGGATCCAATTCGATCTCGAATTCCACTTCTCTATCAGGAGCTAATCCTGGTAATTCATCTGGGAATACCTCTGGGTAATTGCATACAATCCTGACATCTTCTAGCTTCTGGTCCTTTGTTTGACTTGCGTAGACCACATGTGCTAGAAATCCAGTGTATCCCTTGTCTAACATCTTCTGTGCTTTGAGAGTCGATAAGAATTTCCCGGTTATTTTCGTTGGCTCTCTGATAAATTCAAACATAGAATCTGCCTCGGGTTGGAAGACCACCTTTTGCTTACGACACTCGATAGAAGCACCGTATTTGCTCAAAAAATCCATACCCAATATGACATCATAATCCTGCATGTCGAGTACTATCAGATCGCAGTAGAATTCTCTTTCTGCGATTTCGACTGGCACAGCACGCAGCATGTGAGTCTATGTCATTATTTCTCCCGAAGGTAGGGTCGTTAATGTTAGTGATATGAGAAAAGTATCCTAAGGCAATCGCCTTATGATTGTAATCATTTATTTTAATAAATGAATATTCACTATTTGAGTATACATGTTTATGTATTTGATTAAGATCTTAAACTCATTTACTGAATGCCCGCAATACAATTCACAGCATGAAAGAATTTGTGATAAATTCACAACTAGTGATTATCTCTACATGTGCAATTGTGAAGTATTGAAATTGTCCCTAGTCGATGAATTGATAAAAACAGACACTATCAATTCTGTTGAGACTAGCATGGGTTATTCTCTAATCAGCTGATTCTCACTGGCTGGTGACATTGGGATGTCCGGAGATAAACATGAATGCTAGTTAATGGAACTAGTTCATTGGAGTGACTGGCTGTAAAACTTCATATGGTAATCTACATATAGATATGTCAATGAAGTTCTTACTGCAGCTTAAGTGTGATGTTCCTTTGACTTGAGGTGTTCAAGTCATCTTGGTCAGGGAGACTTATACTTTGACATCTTAAGCAAGCATCTCCAAGGAGGTGTGGACCCAGGATGGTTGGGTATAAGCCGAAGTGCCCGAAGATGTTTGAACAGCCTACAAAGGATTCACCACTCCTTGCGAGGAGATGTATACCCAAGGCCTATCATAGGATTGTTACTCGAAGCCTCTGGCCAGAGCATGACATGTTCAGAGTATGAATCTCTTAAAGACATGAGAGTAATTAGAATCCGTTGGACGAGAAAGACATTACTTGGGCTAGGTGTGACGTAGTCAGCCTAGTGGGGACTGACACACATAGACCATGTCCTGAACCAAGCGAGTATAAGATGGTGAAGGGAATGAGCCACGATTCATTAGAGCTGCTGAAGGGTTTCAGAATAATTTCTGAGGTCAACCGTTGATCTTTCGATTAATTGGGGATCATGATGTACTACTAGGTGTCACTCATGATCATTCTATAATTGGTTAATTACAGACGGCCAACATAAATCGAAAGCCTATTTAGTCACACGCACTACGAGTAATCCGACGGATTTAAAACGAGTTGAAAATTAAATTTTCCGATCAAGAGAGATAAGTCGAATCTGAATTTTTCAGAGACGCATCAAAAGCTTAAAATGGCTAAGTCTTTTGAAGGCTTATTGGATGAATTAAATGAGTTTAATTCATACGGTCCTGGCTTGGGTTTGGCCGCCCAATGAGGGTTCTCACCCTCTTTGTTTGGTCGGCCACATTAAAAGGGGAGAACCAAATTGTTTGGTTCAAATTATAAAATAAACTGAGCGCGGTTTGTTTTATAAAATTATGGATAAAGAAATTTATATAAAGAAATTTATATAAACGGATTTATTTTTCATGGAAATTAAAATGAACCATGGATTGGTTTATTTTATTTTATAAAATCAATAATAGATTGATTTACCATGATAAAGAAATTTATATAAAGAAATTTATATAAACGGATTTATTTTTTATGGAAATTAAAATGAACCATGGATTGATTTATTTTATAAAATCATTAATAGATTGATTTACCATGATAAAGAAATTTATCTAAAGAAATATATATAAAGAAATTTATATAAAGAAGTTTATATAAAGAAATTTCTTTCCATAAGAAAAGGGAGACATGATTGTTTTTATTGTAAATTAAATTATGATAAAAACTTGGCATGATGGAATAATTCATAGAAAAATTTATATGAAAAATTTCTTATGAAAATTTATTCCATAAAAAGGAGACTTGGCGGTAGAGAGGCTACTATATAAAGGAACCAAGGTAAGGCTTGATTCTTAATCCAAGAGATCAAGGATTCTTGCCTAGCCTCTCTCCCTCTCCTTCTCTCCCTCTCCCTCTTCTAGTGCCGCCGGCCCTAGAGCCCTCCCCCTTTGCCGCGAGCTTCCACCACCAAGAAGAAGCCGAAGAAGAAGAAGAAGCGGGCGCGACTCCTTCCTTCCTCCCGGAATCTTGATTCCGTTCTTCGTTTGGTGGTTAGTTTTCATCTCTCTCTTGGTATTCTTGTCGTGCCTTTGGAGAATCTAGTAGTTCTTGTCGGCACGAAACTCGTGGCTTTGCGAAGTCATCCCGAAGAAAACTCGGCGTGGACGCGAATAGAGGCGGAGCTTCCAAGGGACGCTACGGTTGGATCTCGTCCCTTTCTACGAGTTACGCGAGGTATTAAGTAAATTAGTTTACTTTCTGCAAAATTTTAAATGTATGATCATGTCTCCACAACATAAGGTTGCATGCTAGATACGTGGTTAAAATAATTTCAGAAATTATTTATGCTAAACCTTCCGCTGCACGTAATTAAATTTTAAAATTACGAACCCGTATCCATGTCAACATGCACCCGGTCCCAACAGTGGTTTCAGAGTCGGTTAGTGTTCGACATAATCATATAATTGTTTTGCGGAAAACTTTGTCATGATCTCAATTTTGGAAAATTTTCCAATTATGGAAACTTTCCAATTATGATAAATTTTAGATTTAGGAATTTCAAAGTTTGGAAATCCTCATGAAATTTCGCAAACTTTTGAAATATCCTAGTTTCTGAAATTTTATGATAATTGTGAAAAGCTTCCCATTTTTGGAAACTTTCCAATTTTGGAAATTTCCTATTTTGGAAATTTTCCAATTTTGGAAATATGTAAGTTTTCTTTGTACCCGAAACTTACAATTATTCTGAAAACCTATTATGAAATCTCGCAATTTTGGGCACTTTCTTTCAAAGAAAGTCTAGACAAATTTACGGATCATTAATTGACAATTAAATTTGGATTGGTTTTAAATTATCAAAAAGATTCTTTATTTTGGATTGAGCCTCGGGGAGCCGTCCAATTTAAAGTTAGTTGTTGTAATTTAATTTCCTATTTTGAATAAAATTGTCATGTTTAATTTGGTTACGCCTCGGGGAGCGGACCAAATTAGATTTACAATAAATTCCTTTTTTTTGGGTATCTGAGCCTCGGTGAACCACCCAAAGAAAATATTTTGTTGTAATTAATAAATCCATAAATAAAATATGTAATCAAATCATGGAAATTTTGAGGTGATTCTCAAACGATAATTTCCTTATTTGATTTAAGAGGTGATGCTCTTACATATTGTTGTATCCAAAATTAATTAGGAAAATGTTTCCTATAGAGTTTTCTTAAATAAGATATGTAAAGAGGTACTTACTTGGAAGCGGCAGGAAGAGGGCTTGATGTGTGTGTAGTGAGATGGTTACTGCTCTGATACCAACCTGTAACGCCCGCTTTTTTTTTTTTATAGACCATCATAAAGCGGCGTTACATTAACATACTTAGGCATGTAGACATCATAATGCAGCGGAAAACTTTAAACTTACACCTACATGCACTTACTACCATTCCTACCATCATAACCTGGAAGCTTGGCATATTAACTTTATACTTAGCATCATCTCATACTTAGCATCATGCCATATTTTAGCATCATATCATACTTAGCATCATGTCATACATTAGCATCATGTCATAGAGTCATATTCAAGTACTTAGTAGTAAAGGTAGAGTTCTATCATAAGACAAACAAACATATGGTCTCTTGGCCAAGTCACTATCACACACATTCTGCAATACCCTCCTGCTGCTTCCTTATTATCCCCTTGCGTGATCTGCGGTATAAGAAAATAAGACTATAAGCACACAGGCTTAGTAAGACTCTTTCCTACCCACTAAAACCATCCGTCACTTAATCATAAACATATGAAACATTAGCATACTTAATGCTTGACTTAGATCGTCATCCTTATCATCACTTAGCATTCATTCGACATGTCATGGACATGGCTTCATCATATTCATAGCATGACATAAACATAACCATAAACATTCATGTATGGCATCATACTTGACATAAACATAAACATCATAAACATTCATAGCATGGCATAAACATAAACATCATAAATATTCATAGCATGGCATAGACACAATCCATAAACATCGTAAACATTCATAGCATGACATACTACTTGGCATGGACATAAAATCATGGCATAACCTAATTAAAATCATGGCATCCTATACTAGCATGAGCATAAATAAAATAATGACATTCTAACATAACATAAGCATAATTAAATCATGGCATCCTAAACTAACATGAACATAAATAGAAGCATGACATCCTAACTTAGCATAAACATAATCAAAGCATGACATTCTAAACTAGCATAAAATTATGGCATCCTAAACTAACATGAACATAAGTAAAATCATGGCATAAAATCATGGCATTAACATAGATAAATCATGGCATAAAAATCATGGCATAAAAATCATGGCATAAACATAAATAAATCATGGCATAAAAATCATGGCATAAATATAAATAAATCATGGCATAAACATAAATAAATCATGGCATAACCATCCTTTTCATGAACATACTTTTCATAAACATACTTTTCATAACGTAATGCATAACATGAATGGATGCATGTAACAACTGTGCATATATATATATATAAAGATGCTTAATCTTTAAAGCATGCTTTTAAATCATCATCATAACATCATTGGGCCCTGGCTTGTACCACATTCATTCATCATATGCGCGCATCCCTATGTAAATACGAGGTAGCTAATCTCGACCTACTAGGGTAAGGACAGCATCATCGGTAGTCCCGAACCGTAAGGACAGCATCATCGGTAGTCCCGAACCGTGGACAGCATCATCGGTAGTCCAGAACCGTGGACCTTACTTAGGTCCGGTACAAGCCCATAAAATAAAATAAAATACTTTGCATGCTTCATCATTCATAAGTCATTCATGGCATACTTATCATAACATAACTTGTTACGGCTCGGCCAGTCTACCGGCCCATTTACCGGTCCATATGACCGTCGTACCGTCGACCATCGACCGTGCCGTTTAGCATATTCATTCATTCATCATACTTAACCTTCATTCATCATTTTCATTCTTATCATGCATAACCATGGCATATCATTCATAAACATGGCATATCATTCATAACATGGCATATCATCCATAAACAAGGCATATCATTCGTAAACATGACATATCATTCATAACATGGCATATCATTCATAACATAGCATATCATTCATAAACATAAATCACATCTTACCATAGGGCCATTGGGACCCTTACTTGAAATAAATCTTAACTTTTACCCTATTAACCCTTATATGGCCGAAACTTGTGGAGTCCCATGGCCATGTGAAAATTCACACAATCGCCATCCATCATCCTTATATCATGGCAACACATAAACATAAGTTGAGGTTAAAGACTCAACCCTAACCCTTGGGTCCTTGGGGTTGGCCGAACCATATGGGGCCTCTAGGGTACCCCAAAAATTCCCAAAATTTATACTTAACCTCTACACATCATGAGGGAACATTAAATGACATTATCCTGATTTTTAACATATTCTTAGACATTTAAAACATGGGGCCGAAACCCTTGAACTTAAGGTTCTGGGTTTTGCTTCTTTCATGTTGGCCGAACCATATGGGGCCTCTAGGGTACCCCAAAAATTCCCAAAATTTATAATTAACCTCTACACATCATGAGGGAACATTAAATGACATTATCCTGATTTTTAACATATTCTTAGACATTTAAAACATGGGGCCGAAACCCTTGAACTTAAGGTTCTGGGTTTTGCTTCTTTCATGTTGGCTGAGACATATGGGGCCTCTAGGGTATCCCAAAAATTCCCAAAAATTATACTTAATGTCTAAAAATCATAAGGGAACATTAAATAACATTATCATGATTTTTAACATATTTTTAGACATTTAAAACATGCTGGCCGAAACCCTTGAACTTAAAGTTCTGGGTTTTGCTTCTTTCATGTTGGCCGAGACATATGGGGCCTCTAGGGTATCCCACAAATTCCCAAAAATTATACTTAATGTCTAAACATCATAAGGGAACATTAAATAACATTATCATGATTTTTAACATATTTTTAGACCTTTAAAACATGCTGGCCGAAACCCTTGAACTTAAGGTTCTGGGTTTTGCTTCTTTCATGTTGGCCGAAACATATGAGGCCTATAGGGTGTTCCAAAAATTCCCAAAAATTTTACTTAACTTCTAAACATCATAAGGGAACACTAAATAATATTATAGTGATTTTTAACATATTTTTAGACCTTTAAAACATGCTGGCCGAAACCCTTGAACTTAAGGTTCTGGGTTTTGCTTCTTTCATGTTGGCCGAAACATATGAGGCCTATAGGGTGTTCCAAAAATTCCCAAAAATTTTACTTAACTTCTAAACATCATAAGGGAACACTAAATAATATTATCGTGATTTTTAACATATTTTTAGAGCTTTAAAACATGCTGGCTGAAACCCTTGAACTTAAAGTTCTGGGTTTTGCTTCCTTCATGTTGGCCTAAACTCTAGGGTGTCCTAGAGTACTCAAAAAATTCTCAAAAATATAATTAACTTCTAAACATCATAAGGGAACATCAAATAATATTATCATGATTTTTAGCATAATTATGGACCCTTAAAACATGCTGGCCGAAACCATTGAACATAGGAACCTTGATTTTGTTTCCCTTCAACATAAAATCCGAAACTAACCCATATATCATGCCAAAAATCATGGAAATCATTGGTAACTATTATACCACAGGTGAGGGAGTCTTACTTTAGATTTCTTGATTTTTAGACCTTGGATGGAAAGAAGGAAGAAGACTTGACCACACCTAGCCCTTGGAAACTTGAGAAGACCTTAGATCTTGGAGGATGAGACTTTTTGTGAAGTTTTCTCAAGGGAGAAGTCCTCCTTGAGTGCTCGGCAAGAATGGAGAAGGAAGGGAGAAGCAAATGCAATTGATGGCATGAAGAATGAAACTCCCAAACCCCCTTATTAATCAACCATTAAAGTGGTGAATGAAGAGTTTTCCATGACCCTTCATCTTGTTCTACCATTTAACCACCATTCACTTCCTTTCCTCATAAGAATTCCTTGCTAGGTGAGTTGGTTAAGGCTTACATGGTTGGACAAGATGTCCAAGGTTCAATCCTTGGCTCATGCACATTTATTTTTATTTTTATTTCATTTATTTTATTATTTTTATAATTCCGAAAATTCCCCTAAAATCATCCATAATTATGCCAATATTCCTAAATAAAATTCTTTTATATTTATATTAATTTTACCTAATTTATATTAATTTTACCTAATTAATACCTATTTTTGGAGCCCATTTAAAGCTCATTAGCTCCTAGTTTTTCTCAATTTAAATGAGAAAACATGGATTTCTAGGCCCAAATTTTACATAATTATTTCTGGGCCCCTCGGAAAATTATCTAGACATGCTCAATATTTTAAGAAAATATTAAGAGAATTTTCTGGGTCGTTACAATCCCCCATACCTCGTGAAAGTTCGTCCTCGAACTTAGAATAACTCCGGGTACTTGCGCCTCATTTCGTGCTCGCGTTCCCAGGTAGCTTCCTCGAACCGCTGGCTTCGCCATAAGATCTTGACTAGAGGTACCTCCTTATTCCTCAGCTTCTTGGCTTCCCTATCCAAAATCTGGATGGGTCTGCTCTCATAACTTAGGTCCTCTTGTACTTGTACTATCTGCGGCTCGATCACTTGGTGCATATTCGGGATACACTTTTTAAGCAGGGATACGTGGAATACGTTATGGATAGCTGACATCTCTGGAGGCAGCTCCAACTCATACGCCACCTTACCAACTCTTTTCAGAATTAAGTATGGCCCCACATATCTCGGACTCAGCTTTCCTTTCTTCCCAAATCTTGTCACCCCTTTCATAGGAGCCACTTTAAGAAATATCAAATCTCCAACATTAAACTCCAGGGGTCTGCGCCGAACATCGGCATAACTCTTCTGCCGGCTCTGAGCAGTTTCTATCCGTTGTCGGATATTCTGTATAACTCGGGTGGTGCTGTCTATGACATCCGTTGTGAGCCCCCCTTCCTTCTTTTCACCACCCTCATACCAACAGATCGGAGACCTACATCTCCCCCGGGTCGCTGGTGTTCTACTTTCACTTGCTGGCAAGTCATGCAAGTACTGACATGCTGGGCCACATCTCTCTTCATACCGGACCACCAAAACTTCTCTTTCAAATCTTGATACATCTTGGTGGATCCTGGATGCATCGAATAAGGGGTTCCGTGAGCTTCCGCTAGTATTTCCCTTCAAAGCTCCGGATCATTAGGAATACATAGACGATCCCTAGGGTATAGCCCCCCCTTTTGCGATATGAAAACCATCGCCTTTTCCTTCTAGGATCTCCTGTTTTATTTTCTGAAGACTTAGATCATTATTCTGTCTTTCCAATATATCCCCAAACAGCGTGGGTGATATTGTTATGGTGGAAAGTCGTCCGGTGATAACCTCAATTCCAAAATTCATCATTTCTCTTTCAAGTGGTTGGGGTAATATACGTATAGACATCAAGGTGGCACTCGACTTCCGGCTGAGTGCATCGGCCACTTTGTTTGCCCTTCCCGGATGGTAGAGGATTTCACAGTCATAGTCCTTCACCAACTCAAGCCATCAGCGTTGTCTCATATTAAAGTCTTTCTGAGTGAAGAAATATCGCAGACTCTGGTGGTCTGTATAAATTCGACACTGCGCTCCGTACAGATAATGCCTCCATATCTTAAGAGCGAAAACCACCGTGGCCAATTCCAGATCGTGAGTGGGATAGTTCTGCTCATGTTCCTTGAGTTGCCTGGAGGCATAAGCAATGACCTTACCACTCTGCCTAAGTATAGCTCCAAGTCCAAGCTTGGAAGCATCGCTGTATATATCGAAGTTCTGATTATCTCTTTGACATATAATTGACTAATGTCATTATTAACTCCATGACATAATTATATGC
Source organism: Boesenbergia rotunda (assembly GCA_024364735.1). Taxonomy (NCBI): domain Eukaryota; kingdom Viridiplantae; phylum Streptophyta; class Magnoliopsida; order Zingiberales; family Zingiberaceae; genus Boesenbergia; species Boesenbergia rotunda. The sequence goes on from JAGFNQ010008496.1 coordinate 121,379, forward strand.
ATATATCATAGTTATATACTTATTTTAATTATGGGTAAACCTAATAATAGTATGCTTCCGAATATTAGTTCTCAGCCCGAGTTACGAATTATATTAGTTGTATGATTATTATAGAATATGTGAGATCCTACTTATTATCATAAAATAACTTAAGGTAGTCTTATATATTATATATAAGATATCAGTGACCCATAACCTATAATAAGTATTAACATAATTAGAACCCTACCCTATGCGTCCCTACCTAAGTTGTACCATATAACCTATACCATTAATTATATCAGTACTAATATCATGGAACTAATGCTATACGCTAACATAGGTGAGAGTGTTATAATCTCCTGTGGGTAGGTTATCAGATAATTTTCTACATGTGACTATATTATAGATTATACATAATATCATAAATTATAGTTTCTTTTCTACGCCTATATTATTCTAAATATTTAATTCCTAAAATAAGATAAAGCATCATTCATCGTTACATATCGTAACGTACTTTTCATCATAAATATCATTCATACTGGCATACCTTAAAATCATAAAACATCTTCCTACTATAAGATATGTAAAGAGGTACTTACTTGGAAGCGGCAGGAAGAGGGCTTGATGTGTGTGTAGTGAGATGGTTACTGCTCTGATACCAACCTGTAACGCCCGCTTTTTTTTTTTTTATAGACCATCATAAAGCGGCATTACATTAACATACTTAGGCATGTAGACATCATAATGCAGCGGAAAACTTTAAACTTACACCTACATGCACTTACTACCATTCCTACCATCATAACCTGGAAGCTTGGCATATTAACTTTATACTTAGCATCATCTCATACTTAGCATCATGCCATATTTTAGCATCATATCATACTTAGCATCATGTCATACATTAGCATCATGTCATAGAGTCATATTCAAGTACTTAGTAGTAAAGGTAGAGTTCTATCATAAGACAAACAAACATATGGTCTCTTGGCCAAGTCACTATCACACACATTCTGCAATGCCCTCCTGCTGCTTCCTTATTATCCCCTTGCGTGATCTGCGGTATAAGAAAATAAGACTATAAGCACACAGGCTTAGTAAGACTCTTTCCTACCCACTAAAACCATCCGTCACTTAATCATAAACATATGAAACATTAGCATACTTAATGCTTGACTTAGATCGTCATTCTTATCATCACTTAGCATTCATTCGACATGTCATGGACATGGCTTCATCATATTCATAGCATGACATAAACATAACCATAAACATTCATGTATGGCATCATACTTGACATAAACATAAACATCATAAACATTCATAGCATGACATAAACATAAACATCATAAATATTCATAGCATGGCATAGACACAATCCATAAACATCGTAAACATTCATAGCATGGCATACTACTTGGCATGGACATAAAATCATTGCATAACCTAATTAAAATCATGGCATCCTATACTAGCATGAGCATAAATAAAATAATGGCATTCTAACATAACATAAGCATAATTAAATCATGGCATCCTAAACTAACATGAACATAAATAGAAGCATGGCATCCTAACTTAGCATAAACATAATCAAAGCATGACATTCTAAACTAGCATAAAATCATGCCATCCTAAACTAACATGAACATAAGTAAAATCATGGCATAAAATCATGGCATTAACATAGATAAATCATGGCATAAAAATCATGGCATAAACATAAATAAATCATGGCATAAAAATCATGGCATAAACATAAATAAATCATGGCATAAAAATCATGGCATAAACATAAATAAATCATGGCATAACCATCCTTTTCATGAACATACTTTTCATAAACATACTTTTCATAACGTAATGCATAACATGAATGGATGCATGTAACAACTGTGCATATATATATATATAAAGATGCTTAATCTTTAAAACATGCTTTTAAATCATCATCATAACATCATTGGGCCCTGGCTTGTACCACATTCATTCATCATATGCGCGCATCCCTATGTAAATACGAGGTAGCTAATCTCGACCTACTAGGGTAAGGACAGCATCATCGGTAGTCCCGAACCGTAAGGACAGCATCATCGGTAGTCCCGAACCGTGGACAGCATCATCGGTAGTCCAGAACCGTGGACCTTACTTAGGTCCGGTACAAGCCCATAAAATAAAATAAAATACTTTGCATGCTTCATCATTCATAAGTCATTCATGGCATACTTATCATAACATAACTTGTTACGGCTCGGCCCGTCTACCGGCCCATTTACCGGTCCATATGACCGTCGTACCCTCGACCATCGACCGTGCCGTTTAGCATATTCATTCATTCATCATACTTAACCTTCATTCATCATTTTCATTCTTATCATGCATAACCATGGCATATCATTCATAAACATGGCATATCATTCATAACATGGCATATCATCCATAAACATGGCATATCATTCGTAAACATGGCATATCATTCATAACATGGCATATCATTCATAACATAGCATATCATTCATAAACATAAATCACATCTTACCATAGGGCCATTGGGACCCTTACTTGAAATAAATCTTAACTTTTACCCTATTAACCCTTATATGGCCGAAACTTGTGGAGTCCCATGGCCATGTGAAAATTCACACAATCGCCATCCATCATCCTTATATCATGGCAACACATAAACATAAGTTGAGGTTAAAGACTCAACCCTAACCCTTGGGTCCTTGGGGTTGGCCGAACCATATGGGGCCTCTAGGGTACCCCAAAAATTCCCAAAATTTATAATTAACCTCTACAAATCATGAGGGAACATTAAATGACATTATCCTGATTTTTAACATATTCTTAGACATTTAAAACATGGGGCCGAAACCCTTGAACTTAAGGTTCTGGGTTTTGCTTCTTTCATGTTGGCTGAGACATATGGGGCCTCTAGGGTATCCCAAAAATTCCCAAAAATTATACTTAATGTCTAAAAATCATAATGGAACATTAAATAACATTATCATGATTTTTAACATATTTTTAGACATTTAAAACATGCTGGCCGAAACCCTTGAACTTAAAGTTCTGGGTTTTGCTTCTTTCTTGTTGGCCGAGACATATGGGGCCTCTAGGGTATCCCAAAAATTCTCAAAAATTATACTTAATGTCTAAACATTATAAGGGAACATTAAATAACATTATCATGATTTTTAACATATTTTTAGACCTTTAAAACATGCTGGCCGAAACCCTTGAACTTAAGGTTCTGGGTTTTGCTTCTTTCATGTTGGCCGAAACATATGAGGCCTATAGGGTGTTCCAAAAATTCCCAAAAATTTTACTTAACTTCTAAACATCATAAGGGAACACTAAATAACATTATCATTATTTTTAACATATTTTTAGACCTTTAAAACATGCTGGCCGAAACCCTTGAACTTAAGGTTCTGGGTTTTGCTTCTTTCATGTTGGCCGAAACATATGAGGCCTATAGGGTGTTCCAAAAATTCCCAAAAATTTTACTTAACTTCTAAACATCATAAGGGAACACTAAATAATATTATCGTGATTTTTAACATATTTTTAGACCTTTAAAACATGCTGGCTGAAACCCTTGAACTTAAAGTTCTGGGTTTTGCTTCCTTCATGTTGGCCTAAACTCTAGGGTGTCCTAGAGTACTCCAAAAATTCCCAAAATTTATAATTAACTTCTAAACATCATAAGGGAACATCAAATAATATTATCATGATTTTTAGCATAATTATGGACCCTTAAAACATGCTGGCCGAAACCTTTGAACATAGGAACCTTGATTTTGTTTCCCTTCAACATAAAATCCGAAACTTACCCATATATCATTCCAAAAATCATGGATATCATTGGTAACTATTATACCACAGGTGAGGGAGTCTTACTTTAGATTTCTTGATTTTTAGACCTTGGATGGAAAGAAGGAAGAAGACTTGACCACACCTAGCCCTTGGAAACTTGAGAAGACCTTAGATCTTGGAGGATGAGACTTTTTGTGAAGTTTTCTCAAGGGAGAAGTCCTCCTTGAGTGCTCGGCAAGAATGGAGAAGGAAGGGAGAAGCAAATGCAATTGATGGCATGAAGAATGAAACTCCCAAACCCCCTTATTAATCAACCATTAAAGTGGTGAATGAAGAGTTTTCCATGACCCTTCATCTTGTTCTACCATTTAACCACCATTCACTTCCTTTCCTCATAAGAATTCCTTGCTAGGTGAGTTGGTTAAGGCTTACATGGTTGTACAAGAGGTCCAAGGTTCAATCCTTGGCTCATGCACATATATTTTTATTTTTATTTCATTTATTTTATTATTTTTATAATTCCGAAAATTCCCCTAAAATCATCCATAATTATGCCAATATTCCTAAATAAAATTCTTTTATATTTATATTAATTTTACCTAATTTATATTAATTTTACCTAATTAATACCTATTTTTGGAGCCCATTTAAAGCTCATTAGCTCCTAGTTTTTCTCAATTTAAATGAGAAAACATGGATTTCTAGGCCCAAATTTTACATAATTATTTCTGGGCCCCTCGGAAAATTATCTAGACATGCTCAATATTTTAAGAAAATATTAAGAGAATTTTCTGGGTCGTTACACAAAAGGATTGAAAAAGCACTAAAAGGCACTTGCCATCATTGTGGCAAGGAGGGCCACTGGCGAAGAAACTGCAAGGTTTATCTTGAGTCCTTGAAGAAGAAGGCATCCGATGCCCCATCCTCTTCAGGCATCTTCGTTATTGAATGTCACTCTATTTCCTCGTACACCTGGGTACTTGATACTGGGTGTAGCTCACATATATGTAATGACATAAAGGGGCTAATGAATAGAAGAAGACTCGTTAAGGGAGAAGCGAATTTGCGAGTTGGAAATGGAGCAAAGATTGCTGCTGTTACCATCAGAACATATTTACTAAAGCTCCCTACTGGACTTGTCTTAGAATTGGATAATTGTTATTTTGTTCCTTCGTTAATAAAGAACATTGTATCTATTTCATGCTTGAATGAAAAGGGTTACCATTTAACTTTTAGTAACAATTGTTGTTACATAACTTTAAATGGTGTTCTTTATGGGACCAGAATTTTATGCAATGGTATCTACACGTTAGATTTATCCGGTGACATTTTCAATATCGAAGTTAGCAACAAACGTGCTCGAATAGATAATCAAATAGACTCCTACATGTAGCATTGTCATCTTGGCCATATAAGCAAGAAACGCATGACCAAATTACACCGATGTGGAATTCTGGAATCATTTGAACTCGGTTCATTTGATACATGCGAATCATGCCTAAAAGGCAAGATGGCCAAATTACCCTTTTCCGGAAAAGGTAAACCAGTGGGAGAATTGCTTGGTCTAATACATACTGATGTATGTGGACCAATGTCAACTCTTGCACAAGGAGGCTATAGCTACTTCATTACCTTCATCGATGATCACTCACGATTCGGGTATGTGTTATTAATGAAACACAAATCTGAAGCTTTTGAGAAATTCAAAGTGTTCAGAAGTGAAGTAGAGAAACAGCTTGGCAAAAGTATTAAGATACTTCGATCCGATCGGGGTGGTGAATACTTAAGTCAAGAGTTTCAAGATTATCTTAGGGACAATGGGATATTGTCTCAATGGACTCCGCCATATACACCACAGCATAATGGTGTATCTGAGTGGCGTAACCGAACCTTGATGGACATGGTTAGATCTATGATGAATCATGCAACTCTTCCAAAATCCTTTTAGGGCTATGCGCTTAAGACAACTGTTTACTTGCTAAACAGAGTCCTGACCAAGGTAGTCTCTACTACTCCATATGAGACGTGGAATAGTAAGAAACCTCATTTATCTCACCTAAAGATATGGGGTTGTCCTGCTTATGTAAAGCGGACTATATTAGACAAATTGGATGCTAAGTCTGATAAATGTCTATTTATTGGATACCCTAAGGAAACGAAGGGTTACCAATTTTATCATCCCTTGGAACAAAAGGTATTTGTTTCAAGGCATGCTGTATTTCTAAAAAATAAAGAATTTCTTTTACAAGAAAACAGTGGGAGTAGCATTGAACTTGAAGAAGTTCAAGAAACTCCAATAGACATTACAGAGACACCTAGTCTAGACCCACAACCGATAACTCATAATGATGAGCTATCAGTTGAACCTAAAACAACACCACTTCTTCGTAGGTCTGATAGGACACGCAACATTCCAGAGAGATACGGATTTCTCATAAGTGAATCGAACGACATGTTACTCATTAACAATGACGAACCTATCAATTATGAAGATGTCTGAATAATTCAGAAAGGGATAAATGGCTTGAAGCCAAGAAGTCGGAAATGGATTCCATGTACAAAAACAAGTATGGGACTTGGTTAACCCACCTGAAGGGATTAAGCCCATAGGGTGCAAGTGGGTTTTCAAGAAGAAAACTGACATGGAAGGTAATGTTGTTACCTTTAAGGCTAAATTAGTGGGAAAAGGATATCGTCAGAAATAAGGAATTGATTATGACGAAACCTATTCGCCAGTAGCTATGCTTAAATCCATTCGAATGTTCCTGGCCATAGCAGCTCATTATGATTATGAGATATGGCAAATGGATGTGAAAATAACTTTCCTTAATGGAAACCTGCTTGAGGATGTATATATGATACAACCTGAAGGTTTCACAATGGTTGATAAAACCAAAGTATGCAAGCTTCGACGATCCATATATGGACTAAAGCAAGCATCCAGGAGCTGGAACATCCGTTTTGATGAGACAATCAAAGAGTTTGATTTCTCACAAAATCCTGACGAACCTTGTGTGTACAAGAAGGTTAGTGGGAGTGCAGTCGTATTCCTAATGTTATATGTCGATGACATATTACTTATAGGAAATGATATATCAGTCTCACAGTCAGTTAAAATTTGGTTGTCCAAAACTTTCTCCATGAAAGACCTGGGAGAAGCAACCTATATCCTTGGGATTAGAATCTATAGAGATAGATCAAAACGATTGCTTGGTCTTTTGTAGTCTACATATATAGACCGAGTGCTAAAAGGGTTTAGCATGTCGGAATCCAAGAAAGGTTACCTTCGCATCAGGCATGGGATCAGCCTTTCGAAGTCTATGTGTCCGCGCACAGAAGACGAGAGGATTTGCATGAATAAGATTCCTTATGCATCCGCGATAGGATCTATCATGTATGCTATGTTATGTACTAGGCCCGATGTATCGTATGCTCTGAGCGTCACAAGCAGATACCAGTCTGATCCAGGAATGGATCATTGGGCGGCTGTCAAGACAATCCTCAAGTACTTAAGAAGAACTAAGGATGTGTTCCTAATATATGGAGAAGGTGATATGGTAATACGTGGGTATACAGATGTCAGTTTCTAGACAGATAAGGATGACTCCAAATCTCAGTCTGGATACGTATTTATTTTGAATGGAGGCGCAATAAGTTGGAAGAGTTCCAAGCAAGATACCGTAGCAGATTCTACCACGGAAGGGGAATATATTGCAGCTTCGGAAGCCGCAAAGGAAGCAATCTGGATCAAGAAGTTCGTCTCAGAACTTGGTGTGGTTCCAACCATTGATGAAGCAATACCGGTTTATTGTGACAACAATGGAGCTATTGCACAAGCAAAGGAACCAAGGTCTCATCAGCGATCCAAACATGCGCTTCGCCGCTATCATCTGATTAGAGAGATTATAAGTAGGAATGATATACAAATTGAGAAAATTCCCACTGAAAGGAATTTAGCAGATCATATAACTAAGGTCTTGCCTCAAAGCAAGTTTGAGGGTCATGTTAGAGCCTGTGGTATTGGATATCGTGGCGATTGGCATTAGGCCAAGTGGGAGTTTGTTAGTGATATGAGAAAAGTATCCTAAGCCAATCGCCTTATAATTGTAATCATTTATTTTAATAAATGAATATTCACTATTTGAGTATACATGTTTATGTATTTGATTGAGATCTTAAACTCATTTACTGAATGCCCGCAATACAATTCACAGCATGAAAGAATTTGTGATGAATTCACAACTAGTGATTATCTCTACATGTGCAATTGTGAAGTATTGAAATTGTCCCTAGTCGATGAATTGATAAAAATGGACACTATCAATTCTGTTGAGACTAGCATGGGTTATTCTCTAATCAGTTGATTCTCACAGGCTGGTGACATTGGGATGTCCGGAGATAAATATGAATGCTAGTTAAGGGAACTAGTTCATTGGAGTGACTGGCTGTAAAACTTCATATGGTAATCTACATATAGATATGTCAATGAAGTTCTTACTTTAGCTTAAGTGCGATGTTCCTTTGACTTGCGGTGTTCAAGTCATCTTGGTCAGGGAGACTTATACTTTAACATCTTAAGCAAGCATCTCCAAGGAGGTGTGGACCCAGGATGGTTGGGTATATGCCGAAGTGCCCGAAGATGTTTGAACAGCCTACAAAGGATTCACCACTCCTTGCAAGGAGATGTATACCCAAGGCCTATCGTCGGATTGTTACTCGAAGCCTCTGGCCAGAGCATGACATGTTTAGAGTATGAATCTCTTAAAGACATGAGAGTAATTAGAATCCGTTGGACGAGAAAGACATTACTTGGGCTAGGTGTGACGTAGTCAGCCTAGTGGGGACTGACACACATAGACCATGTCCTGAACCAAGTGGGTATAAGATGGTGAAGGGAATGAGGCACGATTCATTAGAGCTGCTGAAGGGTTTCAGAATAATTTCTGAGGTCAACCGTTGATCTTTCGATTAATTGGGGATCATGATGTACTACTAGGTGCCGCTCAAGATCGTTCTATAATTGGTTAATTATAGACGGCCAACATAAATCGAGAGCCTATTTAGTCACACGCACTACGAGTAATCCGAGGGATTTAAAACGAGTTGAAAATTGAATTTTCCGATCAAGAGAGATAAGTCGAATCTGAATTTTTCAAAGACGCATCGGAAGCTTAAAATGACTAAGTCTTTTGAAGGCTTATTGGACGAATTAAATGAGTTTAATTCATACAGTCCTGGCTTGGGTTTGGCCGGCCAAAGAGGGTTCTCACCCTCTTTGTTTGGCCGGCCACATTAAAAGGGGAGAACCAAATTGTTTGGTTCAAATTATAAAATAAACCGAGCGCGGTTTGTTTTATAAAATTATGGATAAAGAAATTTATATAAACGGATTTATTTTTCATGGAAATTAAAATGAACCATGAATTGGTTTATTTTATTTTATAAAATCAATAATAGATTGATTTACCATGATAAAGAAATTTATATAAAGAAATTTATATAAACGGATTTATTTTTCATGGAAATTAAAATGAACCATGGATTGGTTTATTTTATAAAATCAATAATAGATTGATTTACCATGATAATGAAATTTATCTAAAGAAATTTATATAAAGAAATTTATATAAAGAAGTTTATATAATGAAATTTCTTTCCATAAGCAAAGGGAGACATGGTTGTTTTTATTGTAAATTAAATTATGATAAAAACTTGGCATGATGGAATAATTCATAGAAAAATTTATATGATAAATTTCTTATGAAAATTTATTCCATAAAAAGGAGACTTGGCGGTAGAGAGGCTACTATATAAAGGAACCAAGGTAAGGCTTGATTCTTAATCCCAGAGATCAAGGATTCTTGCCTAGCCTCTCTCCCTCTCCTTCTCTCCCTCTCCCTCTTCTAGTGCCGCCGGCCCTAGAGGCCTCCCCCTTTGCCGTGAGCTTCCACCACCAAGAAGAAGCCGAAGAAGAAGAAGAAGCGGGCGCGACTCCTTCCTTCCTCCCGGAATCTTGATTCTGTTCTTCGTTTGGTGGTTAGTTTTCATCTCTCTCTTGGTATTCTTGTCGTGCCTTTGGTGAATCTAGTAGTTCTTGTCGGCACAAAACTCGTGGCTTTGCGAAGTCATCCCGAAGAAAACTCGGCATGGACGCGAATAGAGGCGGAGCTTCCAAGGGACGCTATGGTTGGATCTCGTCCCTTTCTACGAGTTACGCGAGGTATTAAGTAAATTAGTTTACTTTCTACAAAATTTTAAATGTATGATCATGTCTCCACAACATAAGGTTGCATGCTAGATATGTGGTTAAAATAATTTGAGAAATTATTTATGCAAACCTTCCGCTGCACATAATTAAATTTTAAAATTACGAACCCGTATCCATGTCAACATGCACCCGGTCCCAACAGTTAAGAACTTGCAGTCTAGAACTTGTGGAGGCATATCTATCTTCTTAGTGTATGGCATAGAAATGAACGAGTGCATTGCCCCTGTATCAAATAATGCAGTAGCATACTGACTGTAAATAAGTATCTGACCTGTGACAACCGTAGACACATTTGCGACGTCCTCCTTGGTAATAGAGAAAACCCTGGCATTCGTCATAGTTGGTGGGGCCTCCAATCTCTCTTGGCTCATCGGGGTACCTTCCAGCTCAGCTTGCATATAATGTAGTTTCGCTGGTGCACCCTGGTAATGAACATATTGTTGGGGAGGTGCCTGGTTCTTGCTAGGACAGTAAGAGGCCATGTGCCCTTCCAATCCGCAGATGAAACACCGGTTCGTACCTTTGCGGCATTCCCCGGGATGCATTTTTCAGCAGGTAGCGCACGAGGGAAACCTGGACTGTTTATTTGCTGGACCCCCTTGGGAGTTGTTCCATGGCTTCCGTTTACCACTATGGTTTTCCTTCCAGTTAGCGTTGGTACTCTGAGGTTTCTGACCTCCTGAGTGATAATGAAAGGGAAGAACATTAGGGATAATGAAAGGGAAAGAATCGAGAATCCCAGAGTGAACTTGATTCTTACTTTCATTTAGCGCCTTCCTTTCCTGATTGATATTGTTCAGATAATGCTCGGTGAGTAGGGCACTACTAAACAGCTCCTCGGCGGTATGCGGTTTGTTAACTCCGCCGGCCACGTTCAGGGCTATTTCGGGCTGCAACATCTTCAGCATAAGTCTGACCCTTTCTTTCCCGGTGCGGACTAGCTCGGGGCATAGGCGAGCCAGTCGGTTAAATTTCTTCACGGCTTCATTGACTGAGAGGTTGCCCTGTCGGAATTCCGTGAACTCGTCGTAGTGTTTGTTTGTGACACGCATATTTAATAATTCCTCGAAGAATTCCGATTCGAAATCCGTCCACTTCATCTGGTTCACCTATCTTTTGGCCTTGACCCTTTCCCACCACATTCTGGTGTCCCCAGAAAGGCAGAATGATGCACACTTGATCTTCTCATGTTCAGGCCAGTCCAGCAGCTCCATTGTACTTTCCACTGTCTTGAACCACGCTTGGGCGTCCCATAGTTCGCCAGCACCCGAGAAATTTTCCAATTTCAGCCTCAGCCACTGGATCAGATAAGCCTCTTGTCGTACTATGGTGGCAGGGCCTGTCGGAGGGGTTTGCGTAACCACAGGCGTGACGGGATCACAGTCTGGTTCACCGGTGGAGTGGTAGAATTTCCTTGCTAGTTCATCAAGGTATTGATGGTTTGCTGCTGCTCAGTAACCTGACGCTGAAGTTCGGTCACTAATTGCATCAGGTTGGGTGATGAAGTAGTCTCATTAATTCTGTTACTCTGTCTTCTAGCCATGCTTTTCTTCATAAAAGACAAGTAAGGCTAATATAAGTTATTGTTATTCCTACCCGCATATTAAACTCTAAAGTATTTGATATCATAAAGTAAGGTAAGGTATCGTTCATATTTACATATCCTAAAAGTACTCTTTATCATAAGGTATCATTCATACTTGCATATTCTAGAATCATAAAAGAAAGTAAGGTATGCATAGAGGTACTTACTTGGAAGCTGCAGGAAGAAGGCTTGATGTATGTGTAGTGAGATGGCAATTTTTCGCTCTAATACCAACCTGTAATGCCCGCCCTTCTCGCCCTACGATGTAGGCGAAAGGCGGTGCTACGCAAACATACATATACGCATATGGAGATCTTAATGCAGCGGAATAATTTAAACTTCATACATATGCGTTTAAACCATGTAATTAAAACTTGAATCATGATGACATGTCTTAACTATTCTTCTTAAACATGGTCACCTGTAAACTTAGCATTGTCGTAACATAAAAACAGGTGAGACATAACATTCTTGAACATGCTTGCATTAAACATAACTTATCCTACCATCAAGCTTAAAGCCAACATATTGTTCTAAACGAACATATCATGGTATAACATGTTAACATCATAATTTAGCAATGATAAGTATAGCAATAAAGCACGATATAGAAATCAACCTAAGTCGTTCATAAGCAACATAAGTAATAAAATTTCCTAGTAAGTTGTTCTTTAGGAAAACCATCATAAAGTATAGCATGAAACTAAAGATGACAATGTAAAACATAAGACATATGACAATTATGAGTAATAGGATCTTTTTGTTTTTCTTTTGCCATGTCACTGCCACACACACACACTTGCCCCTCCTGCTGCTTCCCTTAGCTTAGTATCCTCTTGCTTGATCTGCGGTATAAGAAAATAAAACTTATAAGCACATAGGCTTAGTAAGACCCTTTCCTACTCACTAAAACAATTCGTCACATATCATGGAAAGGGCATAACATAAAGAGTGCAACATAAAACAAAAGCATATCATGAGAAGGTATTCATAAAGCATTTGACATGAGGAGGCATATAGATGTACATGAATACACATAATCATATAGAAGTGCTTAACATGTAATGAAAGTGCATAGAGCTCATGGCATAAGAAGTACTTGACATAAAATATAAGCACATAAAATACTTAACATAGAGAAGTTCTTGACATTAAACATAAGCATATAAAATACTTGACATGGAATAGATGCATAACATGAATGAATGCATGAATTAAATGCACATAACATAATTATGCTTATTTGAAAATCATAATTATAAGTACTTAAACATAAATCTCAACATCATGGGGGCCCCGGCTTGTACCACATACATACATCCATCATTTGCGCGCATCCCTAAGTAAATGCGAGGCAGCCAGTTGACGGACCCGATTTAGCTAAGTTAAAGTTGTCACGAATGTGGGTCCATCAGAATTTAAAATTTGTATAAAATGCTGGAAACCCTTTTTGCAATCAAAATATGAAAACGTAGTAAAGGGGCAACAGGTCGTATTTTTCCTCGGGACTAGTTGACGTTGTGTGATTCGCGCTTGTATTTATGTGTCGTTTGTGAATTTGGGTTTCGAATAAGATGTGGTTTTGGGTTGCGATTAGGAATGAAAAGGAAGTCACTTCACTGAATGAACTAAACAAGTGTGTTGCAATTAATAACTCAACCAATGAAAAGCTACTCAGCCAAGGCAACTTAACTAAGTTTGGGAAACAAATCTGAATTTAATGGCAGCCCAAATGCTAAGCAAGTGAATTAGAACAAGGCTGAAATTTCCGATTAAAACTAATGCCAAACACTTAAAGCCTAATACTTATAAACTGTTGTAAAGAGAATGAATTTGACACAAACAAATTAAATTCTGAATCCAAAAACAAAACAAGAGCTCAGACCCAAGACTGCTGTGCCGAATTAAATCAAATGCTGATATGGAGTGCAGAATTTTAATAAGCCAATGCAGAGTTTCAAGCAATCTAATGTGAAACCAAACAGAACAACTGAAATTGAATGCTCCAAACTAGGGTCCGGATAAGAATTGATAGATTTAAGTCTCACTTGATACAAATTTCGGCATCTTTAACCAAAACTAACTGACAGCAACTGAACCCGAAAACTTGCTGGATTAGACACTATCAAGCAGAATTTCTGCTGAAACCAAATTGCAGGGAGACAAACTGAAATTGTCGCAAAGAAGATACATTTCAGAAATGCAATGAATGCAGAAATAGATTGCCATTCAGGCCGAATCTGCACTTAATGCAACAAGAAGCAATGAAACTAAAATGCAAGAAGTAACTTGGAACTCATAGCAAATCAAATGCTAAGCAAGTTGTACCCTACCATTGCTGAAATTCCAATTGATATAAATGAAGAGCTGTAACTGAATTTGCAGAACCAAACAATTTGATACCAAAAGGAGAAAACCCATGTGCCAAAAACTTGATACTAACTGCAGGAAATTTCAGCACTGCAGAAACAATTAAATTGCAGAAACAAGCAATCAAGTTTAATTCGCATGCACTGAATTGATGTTCAGAACATGTGAAGATGAGCTCATGCTTCCTTGACACTAAGTTGAGATACTACAACCGAAAACTTGCAGAAATTGGCACTGTGTATTTGCAGAAAAGAAAAAAAGAAACTGATATGCACTAGCTAACAGAAACCAAATTCGAAAATCTGCTACCACGACCTTTGGGGAGGCAACAAACTGCAATGTAAACTCAGATAAGAAAACTAAACTAACTTAATACAAAAGATCAGGAACTGCAGAAAAAGAAAATGACTGAAACGCAACAACCAAACTGAACGGCAGGAAAAGAAATGGCACGCAACTACAAATCTGATACACAACAATGAAACAAGAATTAAACTAAAATTACAAATAATTGTTCACTAAACCAGTTCACTAGCTAGCTACTTGCAAATTGAAATCCTAATTAGAGCTAAAACAATTCAAAAATCGAAACTAAGTGGCTAATACGAAAAACAGAAACAAAACACTGCAGAAATAAAATTACAGCTACAAATCAAAAATTCAAGAAGAAATCTAAGCCTCAATCACTCTATTAGGTCAAGAACTCCTTGTTCGTCACGCAAGGGTGAGCCTCGAACCCCTAAGCTCAGCAATTCAATGGAGAAACTCAATCAGCGATCCATTCAAACTCAGCTTGCTCAAATCTGAATTTTCCATTTGAATTCCTCTAATTCAGCTGTGTCTGATTGCGCTGCAGCTTGTGGATGATCCAAACACTCCAGGGAACCCCTCTGAACTGCTCGGGTGGATGGAGATGGAACACAACCGATCCAAAAGAAACAAATGGCAGAGCTGAGGAAACCCTCACTCAGCTCTGTTTCTTGGGCAAGTTGAGACTAGAACTTCACGGATGAGCTCACCAATGACCTAGCTCTCGATCTAATAGGAGAATTGAGGGGTCGCGCCCCTTTGGATTGAAGAAAAAGCTGAAGTAATGGAGAAGAAACAAAGCAGAAGGTTGCGGCGAGGAAGACGCGACAAGGAGAAGACTGTGGCGAGTTTTGATTAAATACATAGGAATGGACGACCCTGATTGATTTGGATGAATCCAACGGCTGATCTTGCTCCGATCTGACCCAAACTTTGATGATGATGATCAGGGGTCAGGATCTGCCTTGTGGAAGCTCGGATCCTCCAGATTTGCAACGGATGGTCCAGATCACCCTAATCTTTGAATGGACGATCTAGAGCCCTCCGAGCTTGATCCAACGGTTGATTTATCTCTAATTGGGATTACCCTAATCTTTGAATGGACGATCTAGAGCCCTTCGAGCTTGATCCAATGGTTGATTTAGCTCTGATTGGGATGAAACCTTCAGATCTTGATCAGAGTGCTTGATCAACCATAACCCTGGCTCGGATTGCTTCAGATGGTCCCGGATGGCTCAGATCTAGCCGCTTTTGAATCGGACGACCCGGATTAATCCGAAACTTGATAACTCGATCCAGGTCCACTTCCGACTCAAGTTTGACCCAGTATGCCCTAGGTCCAGGATCCTTTCATGCCTACAAAAATATATCAGAAATATGCAAATTTGCAAATAATCCAAAAATATGCAAATTTGCAATTAAGTCCAAAATAAGAGGAAATCCTCAAACCTAGGGTAAAATCACAATTAAGCAAGTAAAACATGGGTCAAACATGGATTTTAACAATTAAAATAATCAACAAAATGGTACTTATCAACTCCCCCACACTTAAGCTTGAGCGTCTCGCGAAATCACTAAGTATGTATCCCCTAGATTTTCTTAAGCATAATTAGAAACAAATGAAAAGAAATTACCTAAGGTTGTCAATTCTCATAAATCTAAGCTCTATGGATTAGTATCTTGTCCTTAAATCAACAACTTAGCCTTTTCATCCATCATGAGTCATTGAGATGAATTTAACTCACTAGCCTTTCAAGGAAAATTTTTGTGGCTCTCTCCTTAAGTTCTAAGTTGATGATGGAAGTGGAGCTCACTCAAACACACATGCTTCTTGCACTACCATAGGCTTGCTTGTTATCTAATCTCCAACATTATTCATGATTAGGAACAACATCTACAAACAAATAAAAGCATGGAAAATGGTAAGAAATGGAGTAAAAATCAAGGAAATGGAAAAATTGACTAAGTGGGAGACTTGGTTGCTCAAAAATGTTTCCAATGTGCTTTGCCCCTCTTGTCAGTCCTCTAGTGAAATCAAAAGCGTGGTGGAGTAAATCTTGAGTAATTCCTTTGATTTGGATGAAGAATAACTTTGTTGGTGTCATTGTGCCAATTTTCCATTTGCGTGCCAATTCTTGCTTCCTTCCCTCTTTTCTAATTTTTTTTTCCTTTTCAGATCAGATTTGTATCAAAGAACATAAAATATCAAGTCAAATAGATACTCAACATAAAATTTTCACTCAACAACCCTTGTAACTCACTCTTGATACATGTCTTTCCAAGTTGGCACACTTCTATCCTTTTTCTTCTTCTCTCTTTTTTTTCGGTGTTTCAAATTCATCTCTACAACATCTTCATTGCAAAACTCTGATTACACAACAAATACATCACATAGTAATGGAGAGTTAAATGCTTCACTAGGTGAGTTGATACACTGCCATTTTTCTCTTTTTTTATCCTTAGCCATGGCACTTCACTGCAATTTCTTTTTTTTTTTCTTTTGAGCATTCCATCAGCCATCTCCTTCTGATCCGTAATGGGTGTGCTCATCACTTTTTGGCTTCTTAGCTTCCATTCGATCAGGTTTAAAGGTCCAAGATTTCCCAAAAACTTAGCTATCAAATGCTCTTCCTCCATTTAATGGTTTCGACACTTTAATTCAGATAAACTGCTGCCCTTTTCAGAAATTCTGATCCCTAGTTAGAAGTCCTCTCAAATTCAATCCAGATCAGTTTAACTACACTCAAATCACTGATCTATATAGCTGCAATTCAAGATAATACTATCAATTCAGCTTGTATCATTCAGCAACTCCAAATTGCTTTGTTCAGCTGCAATTCATCTTCTCCCCAAAATATTTCTGATTTTTACTGCAAGGAACAGCTGCATTTCAGTGTCTAGCAGATTGTTTCTGATTTCTATAGCAAAGATCAGTTTCTTCTCTATTGCAGATTCAACTCACAGATTTTTCTCCATTTTGGCACAGATTTTGCTGCAATTGGTTCAGAATTTTTCTGCATTCTCCTGCTTCAGATTTCATCATTCAATTCAGCTTCCATTCACACTTGGCTTGTGTCACTCAGTAGCTCCCAGATGCAGCACTCGGCAGCAACAAATGCAATTCAGATTTCTTCAATTGTTAGCAAACCTTACATTTAGTTTCAATTTCTGCACAGCTGAATCCAGAATTTCTTACAATGATTCTGATTTTTCACAGCTACGTTTTAGACTCCATTCAAATTATTTTCAGCTGCCATTCGGATCCTAGCAAGTTGTTACTGATCTTCCTAGCCAAGAACAGCTGCAGAAATGAAAATTAGTTCCTGCAATTTCTTTTACAGCTTCAGAAATTTTGTCCAGCTTCACTGCATTTCTTTCTTTCTCTGTTCTGAATAGAACATCCACGCAGCAGCATTTCCTTTGTTCTGATCAGCATTGGATGCAATCAATGCTGAGTTCACTAATTCATACCCTACGAACACCAAGTTCAGCCCTTGCAATGCAGTCCAGTTTTTAGTTTCAGCTTTCTTTTGATCAGCCTTCATTCAGACATTCTGACTTTTTTTATAGCTGAGATTATAGCTTCTAACAAGTTGTTTCTAATCTTGATTAGCTCCCATAATTCCTAATCCAAACTTTGTTGATCAAATCAAGCTTCACATAATATTTTTCTTTTGGCACAGACTTTCTTCTCTTTTTTTTCGTGCCAATTCTTTTCTTTCTTTTTTTTTTCTTTTCTTTTCTTTTCTTGCGTGCCACTTGATCTTCAAAATGTGATAAGGAATCTAGATGCTCCACTTGCTTCCATCCTCTTTCTCATTTTTGACACATGGAATTTGCAAAAAAAAAAAAAATTCCGACATGAATTTCCTCTTTGATACCAAATCTTTCCAAAACACTAGTCACTCCTGTTAGGACCAAAAGGAATTAGGATGTCTCCACAATGACATAATATTGTCCACTTTGGGCCTAAGCCCTTATGGTTTTGCTCTTGGGCTCTCCCAAAAGGCCTCATGTCAATGGAGATATCAAATTCCTTATAAACCTATGATCTTTCCATGTGTTATTCAATGTGGGATTATGTTTGTACTCTTGCAACCCCTAACAATCCCTCCCTCAAACAAAGGACCACATGACCCCACCACAAATGGAAACCCTTTCCATTCTTGATGTCTGATCCACCAGGACTTTCTGCCCCTCGGTCAACCTGACCTACTAGGACTTCACCACCTAGCCGCAACTAGAACTGGTTATCTTTGATCAAGACACGGGAGCACACATATCCTTTATTTAAGGCTTAACGCACATGGTTAGATCTGGATGAGCAACCATGCTCTGATACCATTTGTTAGGACCAAAAGGAATTAGGATATCTCCACAATGACATAATATTGTCCACTTTGGGCCTAAGCCCTTATGGTTTTGCTCTTGGGCTCTCCCAAAAGGCCTCATGTCAATAGAGATATCAAATTCCTTATAAACCTATGATCTTTCCATGTGTTATTCAATGTGGGATTAAGTTTGTACTCTTGTAACCCCTAACAACTCCCCCACACTTAAATCTTTGTCCGTCTCGGGCAAAATAGCATTAAGAAACATCTCAAACAACAAGTCCAAAGAAAAGTGAAGGTAAGAGTAGGATAAGTAAAGAAAAATGGAATGAACATGATTTTTGATATGGAAAGGTAAACAAAGTGATTAGCCTCTATAGATGTAATCCAATCATTGAAATATGGTTTTAAAAGAACCTAAGCAAGTTCTAGAGTACAATAACATGTGTGTCACAAATATAAGGCTAATTCTCACTAGGCAAAAATAATTCATCTCAAGTCATCAATTAAGAATCTAAAACCAAGTAGTACTCAAGCATCCAAGATTTCATCCATGAACTCAAACCCTAAGTTTTAACAACCAAATTTAATTTATTTTCCAAGAGATTCTAAAATGCTATGGAGATAACCTAGAGGGATACATTTATTCCTAATCATGTAAGAAAAAGTGCGAAAAGAAATAACAAGGTATTTACAATGACTCCTATTCGTTCTACTCTACTCATGCATTTATTAGCAAGGACTCAATTTAAAGAAAAATTCTAGAAGTCATAAAAGTGAAAGAAAATGCAAAGAGGAACAAACTCCCCTTTATTTCTGGTGGACGGAGTCGATCCAGAAGTAGCCTCCATCGTGGTAGTGGAGGAACATAGGTGGCTGAGAGAATTCGGACTCCCCCACACTTGAACTTTACAAAAATATGCTCCGGTGGCCGAAGGCGATTTAGGTTCAGAATCCATTGAAGGAATGGAGTGCTTCGAATTAAAGTAAAATTATCTCCTCCTTCTTTATGCCTTTTAGAAGTCCTTCCAGGAGGTTGAAGTCTGTTCAGATGGAGCACCCACTCCTGAAGTCTTCTAGACCCTGTAAAACAATGTAATACCTCTCTCAAGCGTGCAGGGTACGAAGGAAATAAAATAATATCAGTCTCTGCATGAAATGAATCCAAAACTGCATCATATCCAATTAAATCAGTTTGTGGTGCCTCAATAAATTTTTCATAATTATTTCCTACGACATTTGCATCCAAAAACTCATCACAAACAAAGAAATGAATCCTTGGCACTTCAATAGAAATTTCACAATTATTTTCTACCAAGGATATATCAAGCCATGTATCACAACCTATGAAATCAACTTTAGGTGCCTCAATGAATTTTTCACAATTATTTCCAGCATAAGATATGTCAAAAGACTCATCACAACAATCAATATCAATTCTAGGCACTTCTAAAAAATTTTCACACTCAGCATTTACATCTGATATATCACAATATGTTTCATATTCAACAAATTCAGCACTAGGTATCTCTAGGGATTTTTCTCAATCAAACTCTACAAGAGATGCATCCCTAAGTATATCACAGACAATAAAATCAGTTTGAGGTACCTCAATACAATTTTCAGAAAAAATAGGAGGAGTATTTACCTGATCGTGCTGAAAAATACCTGGAGGTTCTACAAAAGTAGATGTATCCGTGTTCTCCTCCTGGTCAAGTAATTGTCCCACTTCAGGTTCAAGTTCTGGTGGACACTCAACTAAAACAGGTGATCCTTGGGTTCTGCTTCCACCATGCAAGTCCCTACACTTTCTGGTAATTGTGGTGGTCCCTGGGGCTTAGTGCAATCCCCTACACCTGTAGATTCATATGATTGTCCTGATCTTTGGGCTTTTATCTGATTCCATTGATCTACCAATTTTGCAAGGCGTTGTTGTTGTTCAAAATTTTGCTGTTGTTGTAGTTGAAAATTTTGCTGTTGTTGTAGGACTTGTTGCAACATCTCCATCATCCTTTGTTGTTGAGCCTCACTCCAATCAGGATTATCAAAACTTCCTTGGTTAGTGTGGAACTCTTGTTGGTCTTGAAATGTAACATAAGGCTGCTGAAGACCAAGAGTAGACTGTGCATTTTGAAATTGAGACTGTGGGGGCTGATCAAATGGTTGAATAGGCTGATTAAACTGCTGAAAACTTGGTTCAAAATTTGGTGGAGATGGCTGAAAATTATGATTCTGGAATTCTTGGATCTGAGGTTGAAATTGTGGTGGTGAACACTCAAATTGAGTGGGCTGAAAATTCTGGTTTTGTTGCTAGAAATTCTGATTAATGGGCTGTGAAGGCTGGAAAAATGGTTGGTTTTGAGGTGGAAATGTTTGAAACGATTAACAACCTTGCTGCCCTTGTTGATATGGCTGGAATTGAGGTTGAAATTGATTATTTCCATGCTGAAAACTTGCAAAAGGCTGCTGGAAATCTTGGTTAAGATGCTGAAAATTTTGGTTTGGTTGAACTTGAGGGAAGGGTGGTTGCTGAAAATTCTGATTATTTAAACACCCTTGCTGAATTCCTTGAAAAGATACTTGATTTTGTTGATAGGATTGCTGAGAATCGGGCTGAAATTGCTGAAATGGTTGCTCAAAACCCTGGAATTGTGGCTGCCCAATCTGAAAATTCTGACTTGGCTGAAAATTTTGGAAAGGCTGCCCTTGCTGAAATTGTTGACATTGTGGCTGAAAAAACTGATTTGGTTGCTGATTGAAAGGTTGGTTCTGCTGAAATTGTGGACACGGCTGCTGGTAATTAGATGAGAACATTTTGAACTAGCAGTCCTGTCACAAAACAAACAAGAAAAAATGGCAACAACCGTATACAAAAGATAAAGCAAAATAAAATAGAACCCAATGATATGTCCAAAAGCATACAAGCAAAAATCAAACAAATCAACTAGTTGCTTCCCCGGCAACGGCACCAAAAATTTGATGGACCCAAAATAGACTGATTAAGTTGTCACGGGTGTGGGTCCATCAGAATTTAGAATTTGTATAAATTGCTGGAAACCCTTTTTGCAATCAAAATATGAAAACGTAGTAAAAGGGCCACAGGTCGTATTTTTCTTGGGGACTAGTTGATGTTGTGTGATTCGAGCTTGTATTTATGTGTCGTTTGTGTTTTTGGGTTTCAAATAAATAATTGAGTTTCGGGTTGTAATTCAGAGATGAAATCACAATGAAAAATAAAGGAAACCTAACTCATGAACTAACCAAGTAATGACACTTAACAACTCATCCAATTAACAATTTAATCAATTAAGACGAATTTGTAAAATTCAGGAAATCAAACTTCAACTCAAATGGAAAAGCGCACTACAGTTGGTTTTGAACCGTCAGAAGTTATCCCTCAAAGCCGAACTTAGCTTGATACAAGGTGAAAGTTTTAAATAGACTTGATACGCAAATGAAGGATGCCTATGTGCCAAAACAGCTGTTAAATGCAAAAATTATAAACCTAAGGCAGATATGAAAACTTAAGCTCAGAAATCAAGCACAAACGTACACTGAATTGTTTTGTTCACATCAGGAATCGAAATCAGGAAAACCTGAACACAAGAATACTGCAATATTCAGTAACCAGAGCTACCTAATGAAGAGATAAATGCAGAATTTCAGAAATGAAGCAAGCTGAGCTCCATGTGCAGAAGTTAACTAATCAAGTAACCTCTCTACTAATCTGAAATCAAGAACACAGCCATGTAACTGAAGAATACTGAAATTCAGAATCAAAGCAATTAAGATCAGTGTGGGACAAATCGAATGCAGAACAAGCTGAAGCAAATGCAGCAATGATCTAAAATAGATGCAGAAATGGCAGTTTAGACTACACTTGGATGCAAAGACAAACAAGCATTAAGAATGGCAGAAAATGAATTAACTTGCAGGCATGGGCTTGATACGCAAGAAGGAAATCTGGCACGCAAGCTGTTAAGAAATTGCAGAGAAGAAGCAGAATTCATAAATGAAGGGACTGAATGTTGAAGCTATTGCAGAAATGCAACAGCTGAATGCAGGATCTAATAGATTAAGTTGAATATGATGCAATGGTTTACCAAACAAAATCCTTTAGATGTGCTGAAATCGAAACTGAAGAAATACAATTGAAGAATGCAGAAATAAAGTGGAAATGCAGAAATACAGTTGGCACGCAAACACAAAACTGATACACAAGAAACTAACTCACAAAATAAACTGTAATTGAGACTATTATCACTAAACACACTCACTAGCTAACTAACTGCTGAATGAAACCTAATTAAACATAAAACAATCAGAAGACGAAATTATAGCTGCTGAAACAGAATCAGAATAGGAAATTTAACTGCAGAAACGAGATTACAACTAATTGACTGAAATTAACTACGGAAAACTAATCCTTAACCCTTCCCGAGCTCAAATCTCCTTGGTCGTCAAGCAAGGGCAAGCCAAGAACCCCTTCGGCTCTGCAAATCATTGGAAACAGCGCTGCGATTCAAATCCAGCTCACTCTGCACTTGGCTGGGGAAACTCAATCCAATCTCCTCGATTTCCATGGCTGGGAGTGCGATGATGATTTGAGAATCATCTGAGCTTGCCTGAGAACCCCTACAAACGGCTCAGATGGTCGGACGTGGCTCGTGGATGAGATTCAAGGGATTGGATTGTAGACTGCCGAAACCCTCAAACAGCCCTGTTCCGGCGCAATTTGAGCTGAAATCTCTCACAGAACTATCCTCCAATGACTTAGATGTTGATCCAAGATCGAAGTTGAGGAGGTCACACCTTCAAACTAAAGAAATTGCAGGAAAAATGAAGAACAGAAGAAGAAGAATGAAGAACTGCGAAGGAAACTGCGAAGACGCGACGAAGAGGAAGCTGCGCCAAATTTTTCCTTAAGTAATTAACATTGGACGGCTCAGATTGATTTGAGGAGATCCAACGGCTGATCTTGCTCTGATTTGATCCAATCTTTGATGATGATGATCTGGGGTCAGGATCTGCCTCGTGGTAGCTCGGATCCTCCAGATGTGCAACGAATGGTCCAGATCAACCTAATCTTTGAATGGACGATCTAGAACCCTCTGAGCTTGATCCAACGGTCGAATGAGCTCTGATTGGGATGAAACCTTCAGATCTTGATCAGAGTGCTTGATCAGCCCTAACCCTAGCTTGGATGGCTTCAGATGGTCCCAGATGGCTCAGATCTAGCCGCTCTTGAATCGGACGACCCAGATTAATCCTAAGCTTGATAACTCGATCCGGGTCACTTCCGACTCAAGTTTGACCCAATATGCCCTAGGTCCAGGATCCTTTCATGCCTACAAAATTATATCGGAAAATTAGTGGCCAAATAATCCAAAAATGATCAAATTTGCAATTAAGTCCAAAATAAGAGGAAATCCTAAAACCTAGGGTAAAATCGCAATTAAGCAAGCAAAACATGGGTCAAACATGGATTTTAGCAATTAAAATAATCAACAAAAGGATACTTATCACCAGTCTCGACCTATTAGGGTACTAGGTTACCTTCAACCTAGGGACAGCTACGGTAGTCCAGAACCAGGACAGCTATGGTAGTCCCAGCACCGAGGCTTTCTAAGGAGCCTATCCCTGTTGGACAGCTACGATAGTCCCAGAGTCGAGGATAGCTATGGTAGTCCGACAACCGAGGCTTTCTAAGGAGCCCATCCCTTGGACCTTACTTGGGTCCGGTACAAGCCCATCCATAAAGAAAAATAGCTTCACATGCTTCTTTTTACATCATAAGAAATGCTCTTGGCATGTCATCATTCATAGAACTTACATAGCATAATTAAAGACATAAACATGATCTTAATACATGAAGCATGGTATAAAACATTCTTAGCATTTCATCATTCATAGTTAATGCATAACATCATTATGCCTTAAAGGCTCAAACATAGACTTGATTCATAAGGTATGTCATGCACACATCATTATGCCTTAGAGGCATGAACATCATCTTCATTCATAAGGCATGACATACATACATAATTATTCCTTAAGGCATAAACATCATTTTAGTTCATAAAGCTTGCATGATCATGGTACATAAGGTAAGCATGCATAGATAAGTTTTTACATACATGGTAGATATCACATAGCATACATGATCATGGTATCTATCTTAAAGCATGCATGGGTAGGATCCATATGAACATGATACATACTACATAGGTTCATGATATTCAACATAAACATGCGTAGGTCTACATAACCATAATATATATCTCATCATACATATGTTCAAGGCCTTTAACCTAATGCATGCATAATTCTACATAAACATGATGCATACTTTACAACACATGTGTTCATGATATTTGGTTTAAAACATTCATGAATAAAATCTACTAAAACATGGCACATAACATAAGCATACAAGGTCATGATGCATATCACATAAAGTTATGTTTTAGGCATCATAAAATTCACACAAGATGCTTGAACATATATCTACATCATAATAAGTCATAAACATGTACACTTGAAACCTTAGACTAACCCAAACCCTAGACTTGGTGCTTGGCCGAAAGTTGTAGATGGAAGTCCCATTATTCAAGTAACATGTGAGGTATCATAAGTAACATAACACCCATACATTACATACAATGCCATAGGAAGCCATCAGAACACATGATTGGGGCTAACCCTAATTTCTAACCATGAAAAGGGGTCTTGACCGAAACCCTTGAGGGATCATAAAGACATGAAAAATTCATATAACTCACAATTAACATCCATTGTATCATAGGGAATCATACTAAGCATGCTTGGAGGGTCAGATCTAATCCTAGCCATGAAATGAAAGAAGGGCCGAAACTTCATAGGGGCTTTTGGGTGCTACAAAAATTCCACAACTCACAATTCATTCTTATTTTATCATGAGAAACCATTATGAACCATAAGTGAGGTTTTACATCATCCCAAACCCTAAAAGGGTGCTTGGCCGAAACCCTAAGATGCCTTAATTCCATAGTTTTCTAAACATAGATCCCAAACAAATCTTAAATCATGAAAGACAACATAAAAACTATTATACCACAGGTGAGGGAGTCTTACCTCTTGTTGTCTTGGTTATAAACCTTAAATAGAGAAAAAGTGAAGACCTTCTTGACCTTAGAACACCCCTTGCCCTTGTAGCCTTGTAGGAAACCTTGTATCTTCAAGAGGGAGTCCTCTTGTGATGTTTTCCAAGGGGAAAGCCCCTTGGTGAGTCTCGGCATGGAGGAGGAAGAATAGGGGAGAGGAAGAGCCTTGGTGGAAGAAAAGAGGAGAAAAATAACTTAAGTGTCTCTTCACTTCTCATCCATTTCTTTTATACTAAGTGAAGGGGCATGGTGCCTCTTCACATGGTGACTCTTCACTTCCTTTAGCCTCAACTAAAATCTTCTTTCTTTTCCAATAGCACTCCCTTGCTAGGTGAACTTGTTAGTACATGCATGATGAGGCTTTGCCTCTATTCTAGGTCCAAGGTTCAATCCTTGGTGCATGCACTTTCTTTTTTTATTCCTTTTACTCTTATTTTTGGCAAGGCCCACATAAGAGCCCACCAAGAGTCAGCTAATATTCCTAATTGGAACTGATTTCTATTTATGTTAAAATTCTATCCAAGGTCCACTAATAGCCATGGTGCTAGAAGGGCTCATGTAAGGCCCATTAGTACTTAGCTTTTTAATCCATATAAGAAATCATACTAAGGTTCATGCTAGTATTCATATGTTACTCAAGAATCCCTATAGGCATGATCAATATTTTAAAGAAAACTATTGAGAGGATTTTACGGGTGTTACAGTTTAGGTGAAGGTGAAGGAAGACTCAAAAATGTGGATGGTGGATAGCCGGAGTTCAAGGCATATGACCATGGATGCGAGCAAATTCTCCACCATCAGCTATTTAAGAGATGGAACAGTATCTTTAGGAAATAGTGGGAAACTCAAAATAATAGGTAGAGGCACCATTGAGGTATCTCCTACAATCACAATTCATAAAGTACTTTTAATTAAGGATATATAGTTTAATTTGCTTAGTGTGAGCCAACTTTGTGATGTCGGGTATAGGGTTGAGTTCATTGCAAGAAAGTGTTTGATTAGACAAAATGGCTCCGAAAATATCATGTTAGAAGGATATAGAGAAGCAAACCTTTATTATCTCAATCTTTCTTAAGCTTCTAACATGTCTTCTAAGTGTTTCATATCCAAAGAAGAAGAAGGATGGTTGTGGAATCGGCGGCTTGGTCACATAAATATGAAGAATATAGCAAGGGTGGCCAAGATGGAGTTGGTAAAGGGGCTCCCCAATGATCAACTTGTTGGTGCAGGAAGCACCATATCGAACCTTGTTTGGATATTGGCAAGGGATTCAAAGTTAAGTTTGTTTGTGATTTAACAATATTCACTGAGTGTGCAGGAAAAGTCCTAGCGAAGGACTGCTAGGCACTGGTGAAGGACTGCCAGTAGCAAAGCCCTAGCGAAGGACTGCTAGGCACATGGCGAAGGACTGCCAATATCCAAGCCCTAGCGAAGGACTGCTAGGCAACTAGCGAAGGACTGCCAGCATCCAAGCCCTAGCGAAGGACTTCTAGGCAACTGGCGAAGGACTGCCAGCATCCAAGACCTAGCGAAGGACTGCTAGGCTCCAGGCGAAGGACAGCCAGGGACTAAAGCCCTAGCGAAGGAATGCTAGGCACCGTGCGAAGGACAGCTCGGTACCCAAGCCCTGACAAAGGACCGTCAGGCAAAAGTCCAACCAAAGGAGCGGTTGGCATCAGGTAAACTCTCCTGAGAGGAGTAGGTGAGGACGCGTTCCCCGTCGAGGGAACAGTAGGCGTCGGTTCGACCTAGGGCTCCATTTTGGAGACCAAAGTCAGAACCAAGACAGCTAAGGCTGTATAAATAAATATTTTATTGTTGCATTGTGTTTTGGACTAACCCTGGATGCAGGACCGAAGGAACGTGTGTCTGCAGCTCAGAAAGCCTCAAAGGAGAGAGGCAATGGCTGAGTAGGGCGCCCGGAGTGTCCCGGGCGCCCCCAAGGTGCATACAAAACAAGTCAAAGAAAAAAGGGTTCGAACAGCTGTTGGGCAGGGCGCCCCCGTGCTCCCGGGCGCCCCCGCTGCTCCCGGGCGCCCCCAGCGTCCCGGGCGCCCCCATGTGCATGCCTCGGACCAGAAGCCTACGAAGCCAGAAGATAAGATTTGACCCGGTCAACCCGGGCGCCCCGAGCGCTCCGGGCGCCCCGAGCGCTCCGGGCGCCCCAGTCAAAGCGGATCCCGAAGATAAGGGGATCAGACACTGACCGAGATTGAACCGGATCGAAGGACACGTGGGGGGCGCCCCCGACGTCCCGGGCGCCCCCTGGCCCTATATAACGGGCCCTCGACCAAGGCTTCGGAGTATCAATTCTTTCAACGCCTCAAAGCTCTTCTACGCTCGTGCCTTGCTCCGGAAACACTCCAACTCGAGCCGACGACGTCCCGCTGCCCCGAAAAAGTCAATACACTCCAGACGTCGGTAACGAAGAGTGCAATTCTTTATTATTATTTTCGTGCACTTACTTTGTAACCAAATTCTGTAACTATTATTGCGCTTCATATAGAATTGTCCAAAGTAAACGGTCAACGACCGTGGGCCTTAGAGTAGGAGTCGACACAGGCTCCGAACCAAGTAAAATCGACTGTGTCTCTGTGTTGTGTTTATTTTTACTTCCGCTGTGCAATTGCTCTTTACGAAATTCCGAACGATTTCCGATATTCACCCCCCCTCTATCGGTTTTCTCGATCCAACAAGTGGTATCAGAGCGGGGAAGTTCAAACTTGGTGCAACCACCAGTTTGAAAATTTTTCGGATTTTCTTTATTTCTTATACTCATTCGAATTTTTTTTAAATTCTTTTTAATATTTTATTATTCTTATCCCGCACTACTAATCCAAGACTAAGTCTTGGGACATTTTCTTGTTAGTTTTCTTTTACAGATCAAATGGCCATGCAAGAGGGATTTAGCACCGCCAGACCTCCACTCTTCAGTGGAGAAGACTTTTCCTACTGGAAAAGTCGTATGGAGGTCCACCTGAAAACTGAGGTGGACATGTGGATCATTATCCAGTCCGGTCTGGAGATCCCCAGAAACGCCGAAGGACTTCCTCAAAGCTACTCTGAATGGGACAATGCCTTAAAGCGCAAGATAGAAGCCGACACAAAAGCGACTCAGACGCTTCAATGCGGATTGACGAAAGAGGAGCTGAACCACGTGGGCCCCTTCAACAGTGCGAAAGAGCTCTGGGCAAAACTGATCGAGCTACACGAAGGGACATCAGATACTCGAATCAGTAAGAGGGATCTACTACCGAACAAACTCTACACCATCAAGATGGCTGACAACTAAACAGCAGCCCAGCTCCACGCACGAATCCAAGTGTTAATGAACGGTCTTCACACAATAGGTCACAAGGTTGAAAACCGTGACTTAATAAGGTATGCCTTAAACGCGTTCCCTAGAAACACCTTGTGGGCATCTATGGTAGATGCATACAAGGTCTCAAGGGATCTTTCAAAAATAAAATTAGATGAATTATTTTCTGAACTAGAACTGCACGAACAAACTAACACCAATATGGTCGAGAAAGGTATTGCTTTCGTTGCAGGTAAAACTCTAAGGACAACGAAGAAGAAGCCTGAACCTGAACCCGAGTCTAACTCAGACTCAGAAGATGAAGAAGGAGATCAAACGAAGCTGGTCCGACTAGCCCGAAGCTACTACAAGGAGCTGAAGAACCGAACCAACAAATGGAAAATCAGCCGAAGAAAGGACGAACCAGCTGAACCCGCAAGTGATAAAAACAAGCCCAACGTAACCTGCTACGAGTGCAAGAAAAAGGGCCACTACAAGACAGAATGCCCAAACTTAAAGGAAGTCAAAAAGACAAGAAGAAAGAAGGCGCTCCAAGCAACCTGGGACGAGTCTTCCTCGGAAGAAGAAGAAGAAGCACCCCAATCAAACCTACTAGCTCTGACCGCCTCAGAAAAAGTCGAGACTGAGTCCGAATCAGAATAGGTCGACGGCAAGATGACATTTACAGAAGACGGCGAAATTAAGGTAACTGGTTTTAATAGATGTCAATTAACTGAATTAATTTCATTTCTTTCTCGAGATTTGGCAAAAGCCAAACTCCGAGTCGAATCCCTCCGACAGGAAGTAAAACTCCTGAAAGAGGGAGCTGACTCTAAACCCTTAACCGAGAAGGTTCAGGAAGGAACTCCTACTCAAGTTGAAAAACTTGAAAAGGAGAACTCCTCCCTGAAAACTCAGGTTAAGGATCTTAGATCAGCTTTAGAACGATTTACATCTGGTTCCAAGGGTCTTGACATGATCCTTGGAAAACAGAAATCAGTTCTAAATCGATCCGGACTGTGCTATAGAATCAAATCCCGGCAAAGATCTTACTTTACTATACTGAATCAGACCAGAGGTAAAATTCAGGCATGGGTACCTAAACTATACCTGAACAAATCGACTGGATCAAATCAGTATTGGATCCCCAAGGACAAGATTCACATCTTGCCTAACCATCACCGTGGCTTTAGTCCAGGGGGAGCCAAACTGAAAATAATATTCATTATTAGATAAATAATTTTAATTCTTGATTGCAATTGCTTGTTTGATTGTTTATTTAATTTCTGCAATTTACCATGCTTAGATTTAGGAATGGTTAGTTAAGGACTAAACAAACTTAACTGAAACTTGACAACAGAGTATTGGGTGGAGGTTAGATGATAGTACGTTAGGGAAACCAACTCTAATAAGATCAAGTTCACTTGGTCTCTTTAGACTGGCGGAACTAGCCAAAGCTACCGATCCAAAACCCAAACTAGTTAGACCAGAAATTTTTCAAAGAATAATTTTGAAAATGCAATTTCATTAAAAGGCTTTTTCAAGGAAAGGGTGGATGATCCCATAAGGCTACGGCCAAAGAAGGCCTAGTGCCTCGCCAAGACCTGGAAGCCAATTTTTGAAATTCAAATTCAAATTAATTTTTGTCAAATTCGAATCTAACACAAAATTTCAGTTATTTGTAGATTTAAACATCTTTTCAAGAATTTAATTGTTTTCAAAATTAATCAAAATTTTCAAAATAATCTTAACTATCAAAACCTGTCTCACGAAACCTATAAGGCTAACGTGATTGAAAACTCTAGATTTTGGGTGAGACGGTAGGATTAAGACTCAATTGGAAATTCTTTTAATACCTATAGGATGAGATAATCTTGTATTTGTCAAACCATGGTCAACATATTCAAACCATGGTCAAGATAGTCAAACCATGGTCAAAGCAGTCAAACCATGGTCAACATAGTCAAACCAAGGTAAAGGTGGTCAAAGCATGATTAACACGGTCAAACCACAGTCAAAACAGTCAAATCAATTCAAACCATGGTCAAACCGATTAAACCATGGTTAAAAGTAGACAACACTAAAAATTTGTCTTTACCTACCCTATTCTGGGCGCCCGGAACCACGCGGGCGCCCCCTACCCCAACTTTTCTTACACCCTAGGCAAAAAGCTGTTCTTGCTTTTGACCAGGGCGCCCGGAACCACGCGGGCGCCCCCATCACCTCCAATGTAGCAAAAGCTGGAAAAGCTCTCTGTTGAGGGCGCCCGGAGTGTCCCGGGCGCCCCCAACCAGTCCTTTACACTGCCTTTGGCAGCAACCCTGACCAGGGCGCCCGGAAGCTCCCGGGCGCCCCCGTTGAACTCCCTATATAAGGCACCCGAACCTCCTTCACTTCCCACACCAAAATCAACCTCCTTCTCCACTTCTTTCTATTCAAGAAGATCTTGCAAGTCCTCATTCTCAACTATGCCTCCCCGAGCCGTCCGGTATGATTATTGTTATTGTTATTGCATTTAAATTTATTTTCTCATGCAATATCTTTATTCTTCCTTTAATTTCCTTAACTTAGAAGACGTCGACCAAACCCGGCCAACCCCGGTGCCGAACCTAGTCCGGACCCTAGATTTCCTAACCTAGAGTTATGTAATAGGTTTGCACAAACCATCTACAAGCCTATTAAAACGAGTTATCTCAATAGGCACTTTTTTACCCAATCATGCCCTGTCGCCATGAACATCATCAACTTCTATCAATTGGACAATCTTGTCTTCTGCACGCATACCATTAATGAATCTTTATGCGCAGAATTTTACAATAATATAATTCGACAAGATAATCTTATGTTTCACACCACTGTCCAAGGGATTCCTTTAACTATAACCCCGACTTTGTTGAACCGATTCCTAGGACTACGACCCTCTCAGTCCACATTCTGCTGTTATCCTCCTAGGAACCCCCCATTTGATCCTCCCTACTCAGAGATTACCCTAGACACCATTCACTCATATTTCTATAGGGCAGACCTCCCAGCAAATAGACGCTTCCAAGCTGTTGAACTTCAGGCCCAGAACTATGCCTTGTATAGAGTTCTGGTCCGCTGTATCTTACCACTATCCACCAGAGACCTTGGGACTATGCGACCCTTTCATACTTTCCTTCTTTATGCCCTAGTCCATCACCTTGACTTAGACATTGGACTCCATATGTTTCATACCATTCTGCATGCGTTCAGTGTCACGACCGAGGGATGAGTACGCACACCATATTGCCACATCATCACATCCCTCCTTCATCACCACGGTCGTGACATTACCGTTGGTGAAATTACCGCTATGACCGACTTTGACGAAATAGGATTTAGGAACTTTTCGTTAGCGGGTCTAGAGGTGTCGGCCACCGGGTTCTTAGTTGGAGACGACAGTAGGCCGGAGTACCAGTCGACTCAGACGAGGAGGTCGAAGTCGACGTTGGAGACATAGCTGCATCAGCCCGAGCACACATCGACGAGCCCACTCCACCGACACTCTACCAGAGAGTGACACATTTAGACATAAAGGTTCAGAGTCTTCGAGAGGAGGTCGAAGCCTACAACCTAGAGCAGATGGAAGCTCGTCGAGCTGATCGAGAAGTGGCTGACGCACGATACATAGAGATGATGGCACGATTGATGCATGGCAGCCTGGCCCGTCTGATCATCCCGGTCCTTCATCTTAGATTCACTTAGCATTGTACCTATTTGACTGCCCCTACTCAGTAGGGTTGACTGGTATTTGACTATTTGACTTGTGTTGAACCTTGAATATCTGCTTTATTCTCTGTTGACCAGTTTATGAGTACTTGTTCTTTTTGCAGTTAGGATTGTGTTATGTAGAATAGATTAACTTTATTACTTTTGCTCTACTTGATTTAAAATTAAAAATTTGAAAAACTGTTTTACTTAATTTCAAAATCAATTTTCATTTTCGACTTAGTTTTATTTTTTTTAAACTACCCCCTTTCAAAATTAGGGTTTTTTTTCAAAAATGGACATAGCCTAGGCCCTAACCCTAGAACTGCATGCACCTATAGACTTAGAAGCCAGCATCTCACAAGCACCTTAGGGTACTTTTTGATTGATAACCTAGAAAGGGTTGAGATGCTTAGGTCTTTGCCTTAATTCAAGATACTTTAAGTCAGTGCATCTGCAGTAGTTGGGGCACTAAATACAACTTATACAGCAATCAAGTTAAGTGTCAAGTTTAGAAAATCTAACTTGAACAGAAACACTTAATTTGACTAACCCTAGCAAAAACTACTGTTTATAACAGTTAGTAAGTAGCTAATTGGGTTAGACAGGTCCCTATAGAGAAATTTGAATGATTGTGGTTTAAGTCTAATTATGATTTGGTTCAGTACAGCAAAATCTTACTTATTTCCATTATTTCTGCTATATTTATTTGTTTTGATATATGGCAAAGGGGGAGAGATAGGAAAGGAGAGAGTAAAATTAATTTTCTTTATTTAAAAAGTTTTTAAAATTTAATTTTCTTAACTCTATCCTTTATTCAAAAAGTATTCAAAAGTTTTTTTCTTTATTCAAAAAGTATTCAAAAGTTTTTTCTTTATTCAAATCTTTATTCAAAACTTTTTTGAAAAATACTTAAGCTTTTCAAAATTGGCTAAAGTACCTAAGTATTTAAGTATTTAAGCCTTTCAAAATTTTTACTTAAGCTTTCAAAATTTTGCTAAGTACTCAAGCCATTCAAAATTTTATAACTTAAGCTTGTCAAAATTTTATAACTTAAGCTTTCAAAATTTTGTTAAGTACTCAAGCCATTCAAAATTTACTCTTTGTTAAATTCGAATCTAACACAAATCTTCAGTTAATTTTAGATTCAAATATCTCTTTTCAAAATAAATTTAAATTGGGTTTAAAAATTTAATTTAATTTTTCGAAATTAATCATGGTCTTTTCAAAATAAATCCTTCTATTAAAATATGCATCTCACAAAACAGTTAAGGATATCCTGTTTTGTCACTTAGAAATGGGTGGATGCTTAGTACCTAAAAGTTGAGTTCAACCCAACCAACTAAATTAAAAATTAATTAAATCAATTAAAATCAATTAAATCTTAATTAATTCAATTAAATTCAATTAAATCTTAATTAAATCAATTAAATTCAAGTAAATCTTAATTAATTCAATTAAATTCAATTAAATCTTAATTAAATCAATTAAATTCAATTAAATCTTAATTAAATCAATTAAATTCAATTAAAACTTAATTAAATCAATTAAATTAAATTAAATCTTAATTAAATCAATTAAATTCAATTAAAACTTAATTAAATCAATTAAATTCAATTAAATCTTAATTAAATCAATTAAATTCAATTAAATCTTAATTAAATCAATTAAATTCAATTAAAACTTAATTAAATCAATTAAATTCAATTAAATCTTAATTAAATCAATTAAATTAAATTAAATCTTAATTAAATCAATTAAATTCATTTAAATCTTAATTAAATCAATTAAATTCAATTAAATCATAATTAATTCAATTAAATTCAATCAAATCTTAATTAATTAAATTAAATCTTAATGAAATCAATTAAACCTTAATTAAATCTTAATTAAATCAATTAAAGTTAATTCAATCAAATTCAAATCAATTCAATTAAATCGAATTTAAATTTTTAACTAAGAGTTAATAATTTAAATCATCGTATTTAAAAACAAGTTCTTGTTCACTAACCTAAAATTTACTTCTTAACTTTACCATTATACAAATATTTCTTTCAAACAATCAATTTATTCTTGAAAAATAAGTATGACAAAAAGCCACCTTGGGGATTACTTAGGATATTTTTTTCAGTAGTCCGGGCTTAGATATTTATATTTTTTTTAACAAAAAAAATTTTTTTTATTATTTTTTTAAATCAGTTCTCCTGTTTCAGTTCTCAATATTCACTTTTTCAAATAGGAGAATGAAATTATGTTTCAAATCAGTAAAACAAAATATTTTTTTAAACTTAATTTTCTTCTCTTTTTGTTTGAATCAAACCCTAAGACTCAGAGGAGGATTAACTTGTGGTCAACAAGCCTCCCAGGACTGTGTCAGGTCTAGTGGGAGTTCAAATTTTAAAAATACTATGTTTTCAAATAATCATTTTTTTTAAATTGTGCTTTACAAAAACCATTATTATGTAAAAATGTTTTTCGAAAACACGGTTTTTGCTCAAATTGAATTTTCTAAAATTATATTACCATGCTAGTATTCAAAACTATTCTTTTGATTTTAGTAAACCCTAAAGACATAAAGGAAGGTCTACTTAATGATCTACAAGGACTCCGAGGATGTGTCAAATTTAGGGGGAGTCTAAACCAAAAGAAATTATTTCTAACCAGTATTTTCTTTGGCAACTATCTTTGAAATTATTAAATAATTCTTTTGATATGAACTGAACCCTAAGAACTCAGAGGAAGAATACTTGTGGTCAACAAGCTTCCAAGGACTGTATCAAGTTTAGGGGGAGGCCAAATTAAAAAGAATTATAAACATTTCTAAATAATATGTTTTCATACACTATATTTTCAAAATTGTGTCGAAAACATTTGTCTTACAAAATAATATTATTTTAAAATTCTTTTGTGGCTTATAAAATTATTTTTGAAATACCTTTTGAAATAATATTTACTTGGGTTGAAAAATTTCCAGGACACTTAGGAAAATGTCCTTGTAGTTATCAAGGTTTACTAGGATTGTGTTAGACTGGAAAAGAAATCAAGTCAAGTATTCAAAATAAAATTAATTTTTTTTGCATAATCTTCAAAAGTACTTCTATTTTTCAAAGTATAATGTTATGAAAAGTACTAATACTTGTAAAGGCAATAGTGTTCTAAGTGCATGAAGTTTCTAAAAGATTTGCCTACAAATATAAAATATTTTTTAAGTGGAGTTTTGTTGGTGCAGTTTAAAGTTTTTTTTGCTATACTTTCAAGAATTATGCTAAGTATTCTTATGTTTTCAAAACTCATAGGCTCTGATACATAAATTTTTTATCTTAGAAATGGGAAATTTGAATTCAAAATTTTTCCTAAGTATTTTTTTTGTTTTAAACAAAATTTAGACTTGCAAAGCTCTTCAAAATGGAAAATTGTCTAAGTGTAAAAAAAAAGCTTTTAGTGCAAAGGCCTTTATTTTTTTGAAAAACACGTTGTCAAAAATTTAGAAATTTTTACAAAAACCAAAACTCCCTATTAAGAACCTTGTTCGCCCATGTATTATTTTTGATATATGTCAAAGGGGGAGGAAAGGTCAAAGTTAAGTATTTTGCAAGTATTCAGGGTTTTAGGGGGAGTATGAGAAATAAAATTTTTCATATACTTCATTGTGTTTCTTCCTATACTTTACCTTCTTTTATTAACTGTTATAAGTTTATTACTTAACTTTGAATTGGGTTGCCATAAATCAAAAAGGGGAGATTGTTGGTGCAGGAAGCACCATATCGAACCTTGTTTTGATATTGGCAAAGGATTCAAAGTTAAGTTTGTTTGTGATCTAACAATATTCACTGAGTGTGCAGGAAAAGTCCTAGCGAAGGACTGTTAGGCACTGGTGAAGGACTGCCAGTAGCAAAGCCCTAGCGAAGGACTGCTAGGCACCTGGCGAAGGACTGCCAGTATCCAAGCGCTAGCGAAGGACTGCTAGGCAACTGGCGAAGGACTGCCAGCATCCAAGCCCTAGCGAAGGACTGCTAGGCAACTGGCGAAGGACTGCCAGCATCCAAGACCTAGCGAAGGACTGCTAGGCTCCAGGCGAAGGACAGCCTGGGACTAAAGCCCTAGCGAAGGAATGCTAGGCACCGTGCGAAGGACAGCTCGGTACCCAAGCCCTGACAAA
Organism: Boesenbergia rotunda; assembly: GCA_024364735.1. Classification (NCBI taxonomy): domain Eukaryota; kingdom Viridiplantae; phylum Streptophyta; class Magnoliopsida; order Zingiberales; family Zingiberaceae; genus Boesenbergia; species Boesenbergia rotunda. The sequence continues at coordinate 158,374 of JAGFNQ010008496.1, forward strand.
GGACCGTCAGGCAAAAGTCTAACCAAAGGAGCAGTTGGCATCAGGTAAACTCTCCCGAGAGGAGTAGGTGAGGACGCATTCCCCGTCGAGGGAACAGTAGGCGTCGGTTCGACCTAGGACTCCATTTTGGAGACCAAAGTCAGAACCAAGACAGCTAAGGCTGTATAAATAAATATTTTATTGTTGCATTGTGTTTTGGACTAACCCTGGATGCAGGACCGAAGGAACGTGTGTCTGCAGCTCAGAAAGCCTCAAAGGAGAGAGGCAATGGCTGAGTAGGGGGCCCGGAGTGTCCCGGGCGCCCCCAAGGTGCATACAAAACAAGTCAAAGAAAAAAGGGTTCGAACAGCTGCTGGGCGGGGCACCCCCGTGCTCCCGGGCGCCTCCGCTGCTCCCGGGCTCCCCCAGCATCCCGGGCGCCCCAATGTGCATGCCTCGGACCAGAAGCCTTCGAAGCCAGAAGATAAGATTTGACCCGGTCAACCCGGGCGCCCCGAGCGCTCCGGGCGCCCCGGTCAAAGCGGATCCCAAAGATAAGGGGATCAGACGCTGACCGAGATTGAACCGGATCGAAGGACACGTGGGGGGCGCCCCCGACGTCCCGGGCGCCCCCTGGCCCTATATAAAGGGCTCTCGACCAAGGCTTCGGAGTATCAATTCTTTCAACGCCTCGAAGCTCTTCTACGCTCGTGCCTTGCTCTGGAAACACTCCAACTCGAGCCGACAACGTCCCGCTACCCCGAAAAAGTCAATACACTCCGGACGTCGGTAACGAAGAGTGCAATTCTTTATTATTATTTTCGTGCACTTACTTTGTAACCAAATTCTGTAACTATTATTGCGCTTCATATAGAATTGCCCAAAGTAAACGGTCAACGACCGTGGGCCTTGGAGTAGAATTGACACAGGCTCCGAACCAAGTAAAATCGACTGTGTCTCTGTGTTGTGTTTAAAGCAATCAAAATCATCACACAAAGGTAAAACCTTAACTAACACTTCTTTACCTTTAGAATTATTGCATTTGGATTTGTTTGATTGCCATAGTACACCTTTAATAATAGGGAGTAAGTATTGCTTGGTAATTGTAGATGACTACTCTAGATATACTTGGGTGTATTTCATGAATCATAAGGATGATACTTTACAGATATTTGTAGGATTTAGTAAACGGGTTGAAAATGAGAAACACCTCAAGATCAACAGAATTAGAAGTGACCACGGTGGGGAGTTTGAAAATTCAAACTTCTCACACTTTTGTTTAGAAAATGGGTATAAATATGAATTTTCATGTCCAAGAACCCCTCAACAAAATGGTGTGGTTGAAAGAAGGAATAGAGCTTTACAAGAAGCCGCTAGGACCATGATGAATGCCAATTCTCTACCTAGCTATTTTTGGGCGGAAGCGGTAAATACCGCTTGCTACATCCAAAATCGAGTCTTAATTCATAGGTTTTTAGGAAAACACCCATTTGAGTTGTGGAATGGGAGAATTCCACAAATTCACTATTTTAGGGTTTTTGGGTATAAGGTCTACATTTTGAACACTAAGGATGATTTGAGGAAATTTGAATCTAAGGCGGATGAGGGGATCTTGGTTGGATATTCATCCACTAGTAGGGGATATAGAGTGTATAACAAAAGAACCAAGGTGATTGAGGAGTCATCCAATGTAGATTTTGATGAGTCTAATAGCACTTATCCTAGGAAATCCTCTATTGATAAGGACAGAGAAGAAAGTCAACCCCTTGCCCAAGATGTTCAAGACTTACATTTGGGGGGCATTGATCAAGAGGGAGGGGGAAGTGCATTAGAGGATGACCATCATATAGTAAGTGAGCCCGTAATCTCTAGGACCCTAAGGCACCACCAAGATCATCCCTTTGATCAAATAGTTGGAGATGTTACTCAAGGGGCGAGGACTAGGTTTTACTTTAGGGAACATAGTAGTCAAATTGCCTTAATTTCCCAACTTGAGCCAAAATCTATTACTGAAGCTTTAGGTGATGTGGATTGGATTCTAGCCATGCAAGAAGAATTGAATCAATTTGAGAGGAGTGAAGTATGAGAGTTAGTTCCTAGACCCAATGATTGTACCATTGTCACCACAAGATGGGTCTTTAGGAACAAGTTAGATGATCAAGGAAAAATTACAAGAAACAAGGCTAGGTTGATAGCAAGGGGGTTTAATCAAGTTGAGGGTCTTGACTATGATGAGACATATGCCCCCGTGGCTAGATTAAAGTCTATTAGAATTTTATTAGCATATGCCGCTCACATGGGTTTCACACTTCATCAAATGGATGTGAAGTCGGCATTCCTTAATGGGGTCATTAAGGAAGAAGTATATGTTGGATCGAGAGAAACGATAGAGGGGGGGTGAATATCGTAAAAAAATTTCAAAAGAGAGTTAGAGCAAGTACGCAGCGGAAAACACAAACGCAAACACAGATGATTTTACTTGGTTCAGAGCCTGGGTCGACTCTGTAACGAGCCGAAAAATTCTCTTAATATTTCCTTAAAATATTAAGCATGTCTAGATAATTTTCTGAGGAACCTAGAATATTAATGCGAACTTTGGCCTAGAAAATCCATGTTTTCTCATTTAAATTGGGAAAAAGGGCACTAATGGGCCTTATATAGGCTTTTTAGTACCATAATTATTGGTGGATTTTAGGTGAAAATTTATATAAATATAAAGGGATTTTAATGAGAAATACTAACATAATTATGGGGGAATTTTTAAGGGATTTTCGAAAATACTAGGAAAATAAAAGAAAATAAGTGGGGAAAAAATTGTGCATCTACCAAGGATTGAACCTTGGACCTCTTTACAACCATGTATGCTCTAACCAACTCACATAGCAAGGGAATGTTATGAGGGAATGAAGTGGATATTGGTTAAGGCTTAGAAGAAGATGAAGGGTCATGGAGAGACTCTTCATTTACCTCCTTAATGGGTTATAAAGAGGGGGGTTTGGGAGTTACCTCTTCCTTCCATCACATTGCATTTTCTTCCTCCTCCTCCCCTCATCCTAGCCGAACACCAAAGGAAGGGTTCTCCCTTGGAAAAGCTCCACAAGAAGGTCTCATCTCCAAGATCTAAGGGTTTTCCAAGGATACAAGTGTTGGATCGAGAAAGACCGATAGAGGGGGGGGTGAATATCGGAAAATGTTCGGATTTAAAAGAAAGAGTAAGTGCGCGGCGGAATAAAATCAAACAACGCAAATACCAAGGTTTTACTTGGTTCAGAGCCTGGGTCGACTCCTACTCCAAGGCCCACGGTCGTTGACCGTTTACTTTGGGCAATTCTATAGTGCGCAAAACGGTTACAGAGTGAGATTACAAAATTACTGTAAATAGAAATATACACTTTGTTTTACCAACTCCCGGTGTTGATCGAGTTTCGGTGCAGTGGGAGGTTGACGGCGCTTCGTTCTTGAGTCGGGAAGTTTCCGGAGCAGAGCGCGGTCGTCAGACCGTTTGGATGCGTTCAATGAAAGCAGTGTATTGAAGAGAAGGGTCTAGGGCCCTTTTTATAGTGCCTGGGGGCGCCCTGGTCGACGGGGGCGCCCCCCCACGTGGCAGCAGATCCACACAAGGCGCAGTCAACGACTTATCCCTTGAACCTCGGGATAAGGTCTTGACGGGGGCGCCCTGGACGCTGGGGGCGCCCTGGTTGACTCGGCCAACTCTTATCCGCAGCGCTGAAGTCTCCTGCGTAAGAGTGGCTTGGGGCGCCCTGGGCGCTGGGGGCGCCCGGGACAGCGGGGGCACCCTGGGTGCGCAGTGCAGACGCGGCAGCAGCTTAACTCTTCAGTTGGTTTGCCATGGGGGCGCCCTGGGTGCGCAGTCGAGGTTCATTTGCTTTCTTTGTGTTTTGTGTTCACCTTGGGGGCGCCCGAGACACTCCAGGCGCCCTGGTCAGCAGTTGCCTCTTTCCTTTGAGGCATTCTGAGCTGCAGACACACGTTCCTTCGGTCCTGCTTCCAGGGTTAGTCCAAAACACAATAAAACAAATATTTAATTTAATTTATACAGCCTCAGCTGTCTTGGTTCTGACTTTGGTCTCCAAAATGGAGCCCTAGGTCGAACCGACGCCTAATGTTCCCTCAAGGGGAACGCGTCCTCACCTACTCCTCTCGGGAGAATTTACCTGGTGCCAACCGGATCCTCCAGTTGGACTTTTGCCCGGCAGCCCTTCGCCAGGTCTTGGTTTTCGCCTAGCAGCCCTTCGCCAGGACTTGGTTTTCGCCTAGCAGCCCTTCGCCAGGACTTGGTTTTCGCCTAGCGGCCCTTCGCCAGGACTTGGTTTCCTGACAGCCCATCGTCAGGTGCCTAGCAGCCCTTCGCTAGGACTTTGTTTTCGCCCAGCAACCCTTCGCCAGGACTTGGTTTCCTGACAGCCCATCGTCAGGTGCCTAGCAGCCCTTCGCTAGGACTTTGTTTCCTGCACTCTCAAGCAGCATTGTTAGATACCAAACAACCCTTAACTTTGAATCCTTTGCCAATATCAAAACAAGGTCGATCTGGTGCTTCCTGCACCAACAATCTCCCCCTTTTTGATTATGGCAACACAATTCAAAGTTAAGGAAAAAAATTACAACAGTTAAGAGCATAAGGTAAACAGTGAAGCATAACTGAAGCATAACTGTAGAGTTAAAAAAATTCTTTATTTTTATTTTTCATACTCCCCCTAAAACCCTGAATACTTGTGTTATAAAATACTTAAAATACTTAACTTTGACCTTTCCTCCCCCTTTGACATATATCAAAAGCATACATGGGTTAGCAAGGTTTCTAATGGGGAGTTTTGAGTTCTACCAAAAATAAGTTTTTGACAAAGTATTTTTCAAAAAGAGCAAAAGTATTTGTATCCATAGACACTTTTGAAAAGCAAGCTTAAACTTTGTTAAAAACTTTTTTTTTGTTTTTTTTCAGACAAATTTTGATTACTATGGAAAATTTTATTTAGAAAAACATGCACTAAAAATAACTTTGAACCACTTAGAAATGCTTAAAATTTTGAAATAGCTTAAAAATAAAATTCCCTTTCTCTCCCCCTTAATGTAAAACTCTTCTCCTTATGTTTTAGACCATTTTTAAGTCTAATATAAAAATATTTTGAGAGAAGTTTTAAGGAGAGCGTTTGTGTATCAGAGCCTATGAGTTTTGAAAGCATAAAAATACTTAGTATAATTCTTGAAAGTATAGCAAAAAGTTTTAAATTGCACCAACAAAACTTTATTTGGAAAAGTATTGAAAAGATATTTTATATTTGTAGGCCAATCTTTTAGAAAATTCACGCACTTAGAACAATATTGCCTTGAAAAATATTTATACTTTTGAAAACATTATAGCAGTACTTTTTGACAGATATTATGTATTTTTGAAGATATAAGTGCTTTTGAATCTTCAAAAGTACTTTTGAAATAAATATTATGCATTTTTGAAAAATCTAAGTACTTTTGAAATAAATTAAGATTTGAAACACATAAGTACTTTTTTAAAAAAAAAAGTATTTAGACTTTGAAAGATATAAGTAATTTTGAAGAGACTTAGACTTTGAAAAGTATAAGTAATTTTGAAAAGACTTAGACTTTGAAAAGTATAAGTAATTTTTGAAAAGAATTAGACTTTGAAAAATATAAGTAATTTTTGAAAAGAATTATGCATTTTGAACACAAAATATTTTACATGACTAGGTTTCTTTTCCAGTCTGACACAATCCTAGGAAACCTTTGACTACAAGGACATTTTCCTAAGTGTCCTGGAAAATTTTCTCCAACCCAAGTAAATATTATAAAATTAATTTCATAAGCCACAAGAATTTTGTAAAATAATAGTATTTTGACAGAAAAATTATTTAAGTTTTCAAAAGGATTTTGAACTTGCAGTGCATGAAAACATATAATTTTGAAAATGTTCAATAATTCTTTTAATTTCATCTCCCCCTAAACTTGACCCAGTCCTAGGAAGCTTGTTACTACAAGCGATCTTCCTCTGAGTTTTAGGGTTTGATTTAAATTATAAGAATTATCTAATAACTTCAAAACAAATAATTACCAAAAAAAATTTTCAGAAATTCTTCTTTTGAATCAAACTCCCCCTAAATTTGACACATCCTAGGAGTCCTAGTAGATCATGAAGTGGACCTTCCTCTGTGTCTTTAGGGTTTATTAAAAACAAAAGAATAATTTTGAATAATCTTCTGAGTATAAAACTTTCAAGGAGATAAATTTTTGACACCTCAATTTGAAGTAATAATAATAACACAGTTTTTGAAAAGAAATATTTTGAAATGATAATAATTTTTCAAAGAGATAGTAATATACCAAGAATTTTGAGTAATTTTTGAAGGCCTTATTCTGAAATGATACTAAATTTTAGAGCATCAGGTTTTGAGAATAAATCTAAAAAGAACTCCCCTTGTATTCGACTTGTCTTAACTTTATTTAAGTGCTTGAAGGGTCTTTAGCATTAACTAGGTTTGACCATGTTTGACTCAGTTGACTAAGGTTTAACCATGTTAATCATGGTTTGACTATGTTGAAATTATTCTCTGAATGAAAACACAACATAAAAGAAATTTTAATTTGAACTTAATATTCCTGTCTCACCCAATCTAGGGTTTTCAAACAGTTAGCCTTAAAAGTTCTTGTGAGACAGGTTTGAAGGTAAAAATAATTTTGAAAAAATGTTTAACTTTGAAAAAGAATAAAAAACATGTTTATTTTTGAAAAAGTATAATTGACTTCGAAGACAGATTTGAATTTGAAAAAGAGTGATTTTGAAAAAGAATTTTTAAAAACAGGTTTGAATCTATAATTATTTGAAATTTGTGATAGATTCGAATTTGACATAAGATAATTTGAATTTGAATTTCAGAAATCGGCTTCCAGGTCTTGGCGAGGCACTAGGCCTTCTTTGGCCGTAGCCTTATGGGATCATCCACCCTTTCCTTGACAAAGCCTTTTAATGAAATTTCATTTTCAAATTAAGTTAGGTCATTTTCTGGTCCAACTAGCTTGGGTCTTCGATCGGTAGCTTCGGCTGGTTTCACCAGTCTAAAGAGACCAAGTAGACTTGATCTTATTAGAGTTGGTTTCCCCAACGTACTATCATCTCACCTCCTCCCAATACTATGTTGTCAAATTTCAACTAATTGGTTAAGTCCTTAAGGTATCTAGTCCTATGAGTAGCCAAGACAAAACTTCAGATAATGACATATTGAGGAGAAATTTCTGGATTTTCTAAGTTTGCAAAATTATTAATCAGTTTTTCTTGTATATCAATTTTAATTTTCAAAGTGTCATTTTCTTGTCTTGACATTTTGAATTTTGACTTTGCTAATATATATGAGTTCATCAAGTTATCTAAGCATGCATCCATATCTAAATTTGACCAAGGGAGATTAATTAAACTATCAGTATTCAAGGTAAAGAGTTGATTTGGATGTAAATTATAGTTACCCATCTTGGTTGGTTGCCCTGGATCTTTGTAACTCTTATCTGTGCATTCCTCTTTGTAATGCCCAAACTCCTGACACTTGAAGCATTGAATGCGACTCTTGTTCTTTCGTGCTTTTGGAGCTCGTTTCTTTGTTGCCGTCGGTGGTATCATTTGAATCTTACGAGTAGGACACTTAGTTTGGTAGTGCCCTCTCTCCCTGCATATGTAACAAATTATATGATTTTTAAAATTCAAATTTGTAATTTTACCTTTTGATTCCTTATTAGGAATCTCCCCCTTAATTGTTGCTGTCTCAGATCTAAATTCATCTTCTGATTCCGTGTCTGAGTCGGACTTGGGTACAGGTTGAAGCTCCTTCTTTGGTGGTTCTCTTGGAGTTTTCCCTGCAAAAGTTATACCTTCCTCGACCATTGCAGTATCAGCTTGATTATTTAATTCTAATTTAGAAAAGAATTTGGAATTGGTTACCATCTCAATCAGTTCGTCGTCTGATTCTGCTGGTTCGATTTCGACTCTGGGTACAGGTTCAGACTCTGACTCGGCTATCTGTGCTTGGACCGAGAGTGCGAGATAACTTACCTGATCTTCTTCTTCATCTGAGATTTCTTGATGAAGATTGATCAATTTCTCCCAAATTTCTCTAGCACATCCAAATGAACCGACTAGCTTGAGTTGTTCGTTGGTTAGACCGCATTGAAGAATTGCAGTTGCTCTTGCATCAGTCTCAATTTGGTTGAGGGTTGGTTCATCCAGTTTGTCCCATGCAATTGATAGTCCATCTTCTGTAGGGAGGTGGAACCCTGTTTGAATGATCATCCATATGTCCATATGGGTCTTCAGATGGAACTCCATTTGACTTCTCCAAGAATTAAAGTTTTCACCGGAGAAGAGAGGTGGACGAACGCTATTCCATTCTTGATTGGCCATTTAAAAACCCTTGCACACAACAGAATTAACCGAAATGTACCAAGACTTGGTCTTGGATTAGTAGTGCGGGATGAATAAATAAAAAAATTTCAAGGGGTGTTGCACCAACCTTGAAAATTTTAACGAAAATATTTAACGAAGAAAAAAAATTGAGAAAGAGTATGAAAGAAATCCGAAAAATTTTCAAACTGGTGGTTGCACCAAGTTTGAATTCCCCGCTCTAATACCACTTGTTGGATCGAGAAAGACCGATAGAGGGGAGGTGAATATCGGAAAATGTTCGGATTTAAAAGAAAGAGTAAGTGCGCGGCGGAATAAAATCAAACAACGCAAACACCAAGGTTTTACTTGGTTCGGAGCCTGGGTCGACTCCTACTCCAAGGCCCACGGTCGTTGACCGTTTACTTTGGGCAATTCTATAGTGCGCAAAACGGTTACAGAGTGAGATTACAAAATTACTGTAAATAGAAATATACACTTTGTTTTACCAACTCCCGGTGTAGATCGAGTTTCGGTGCAGTGGGAGGTTGACGACGCTTCGTTCTTGAGTTGGGAAGTTTCCGGAGCAGAGCGCGGTCGTTAGAGCGTTTGGATGCGTTCAATGAAAGCAGTGTATTGAAGAGAAGGGTCTAGGGCCCTTTTTATAGTGCCTGGGGGCGCCCTGGTCGACGGGGGCGCCCCCCCACGTGGCAGCAGATCCACACAAGGCGCAGTCAACGACTTATCCCTTGAACCTCGGGATAAGGTCTTGACGGGGGCGCCCTGGACGCTGGGGGCGCCCTGGTTGACTCAGCCAACTCTTATCCGCAGTGCTGAAGTCTCCTGCGTAAGAGTGGCTGGGGGCGCCCTGGGCGCTGGGGGCGCCCGGGACAGCGGGGGCGCCCTGGGTGCGCAGTGCAGACGCGGCAGCAGCTTAACTCTTCAGTTGGTTTGCCATGGGGGCGCCCGGGACAGCGGGGGCGCCCTGGGTGCGCAGTCGAGGTTCATTTGCTTTCTTTGTGTTTTGTGTTCACCTTGGGGGCGCCCGGGACACTCCGGGCACCCTGGTCAGCAGTTGCCTCTTTCCTTTGAGGCATTCTGAGCTGCAGACACACGTTCCTTCGGTCCTGCTTCCAGGGTTAGTCCAAAACACAATAAAACAAATATTTAATTTAATTTATACAGCCTCAGCTGTCTTGGTTCTGACTTTGGTCTCCAAAATGGAGCCCTAGGTCGAACCGACGCCTAATGTTCCCTCAAGGGGAACGCGTCCTCACCTACTCCTCTCGGGAGAATTTACCTGGTGCCAACCGGATCCTCCAGTTGGACTTTTGCCCGGCAGCCCTTCGCCTGGTCTTGGTTTTCGCCTAGCAGCCCTTCGCCAGGACTTGGTTTTCGCCTAGCAGCCCTTCGCCAGGACTTGGTTTTCGCCTAGCGGCCCTTCACCAGGACTTGGTTTCCTGACAGCCCATCGTCAGGTGCCTAGCAGCCCTTCGCTAGGACTTTGTTTTCGCCCAGCAACCCTTCGCCAGGACTTGGTTTCCTGACAGCCCATCGTCAGGTGCCTAGCAGCCCTTCGCTAGGACTTTGTTTCCTGCACTCTCAAGCAGCATTGTTAGATACCAAACAACCCTTAACTTTGAATCCTTTGCCAATATCAAAACAAGGTTCGATCTGGTGCTTCCTGCACCAACAACAAGGACAAGGGGGCTCAAGTATCCAAAGATTTTACAATTTCCTTCTCTTTTAAGGTTTAAAAATCAAGATCAACCAAGGTAAGACTCCCTCACCTGTGGTATAATAGTTCCTTATGTTTTTAGCATGATATATTGGTTGATTTTGGGATTTGATGTTAAAAGAAACAAGAAAAGCAAACCAAGAACCCTAGGATACCCTATGGGTTTCGGCCACTAGAAGTTTAGGGTCAAAGATGATGCTAAAAATCTTTATAATATTGTTTAATGTTCTCTCATGATGTTTAGATATTAAATATAATTTTTGGGAATTTTTGGGGTACCCTAGAATACCCTAGGGTTTCGGCCAACATCAAGAACTCATGTGTAGGGTTGGGTTTAAAACCTCAAGTATATGTTTTATGTTTTATCATGATATAAGGGAGATGGAGGGTGTTTATGTGAATGTTTCACGTGGCCTAGAGACCCTATAGGTTTCGGCCAAGTACCCTAATAGGGTGGGAAGTTAGGACTTATTTCAAGTAAGGGTCCCAATAGCCCTATGGTAAGGTATGGTTGGTATTTAACAATTGATTTGGGGTTTTTAATGGAATTTTTCCATACCCCCATGGCCTTGAAGTTTCGGCCAAGAGTAAGATTAGGGCTAAAGGATTAGGGTTGGCCTTAAGTATGGAATCAAAGGGTTCCTATGGCCTAGTATATGTGTATGAGATGTTGTTTGGGAAGTTATGTGAAGGTTCATGGACCTAGGGTTCCTTGGGGACATTCGGCCAAGGACATAACCTAGGGCTAGGGTTGGGTTAAACCTACCAAGATGCTTGTGTATAGGTTACTAAGAGGTATGTTTAAGTAAGATGGACGAATTTTTATGTTAACCAAACCATTAGTTTTATATGTCATGAATTATATGATTAGGTCATAAATGTTTAAGACATGTGCCATGATCTATGAATGATATGTATGTATGCCATGTTTTATGAATAATATGTATGTATGCCATGTCTTATGAATGATATGAAGGTATGCCATGTTTATGAATAAATTGTATGTATGCCATGCTTTATGAATGATGTGTACATATGCCATGTTTAAGAATGAAAATGATGAAGGAAGTTAAAGTTCATGCCTTGAAGGCATAACGATGATGTTAAGTATGATGAAAGTATGATGAATGAATGAATATGCTATGAATGATGATGAATGAGAAAGCATGTGAAAGCATTTTATTTTATTTTACGGGCTTGTACCGGACCTAAGTAAGGTCCACGGTTCTGGACTACCGATGAAGCTGTCCACGGTTCGGGACTACCGATGAAGCTGTCCTTACGGTTCGGGACTACCGATGAAGCTGTCCTTACCCTAGTAGGTTGAGATTAGCTACCTCGTATTTACTTAGGGATGCGCGCATATGATGAATGAATGTGGTACAAGCCAGTGCCCAATGAATGTTATGATTATGTTAAAGTATTTAAAAGCATGTTTTTAAAGATTAAGCATCCTTATATATATATATATGCAATTGCCACATGCATCCATCCATGTTATGCATTATATTTATGATAAGAATATTATGCAAAGTAAGTTTATGCAAGGTATGTTTATGCAAATGGTTTTATGTATGTTTATGCTAATATATGATGCCATGATTTAATTGTGTTTATGCTAAGTTAGAATGCCATGATTTTATTTATGTTCTAGTTTAGGATGCCATGATTTATTTATGTTTATGCTAAGTTAGAATGCCATGATTTTGTTTATGTTCATGCTAGTTTAGGATGCCATGATTTATTTATGTTATGCTAGTTTAGGATGCCATGATTTATTTATGTCTATGCTAGTTTAGGATGCCATGATTTATTTATGTTTACGCTAGTTTAGGATGCCATGATTTAATTATGTTTATGCTAAGTTAGGATGCCAGGATTTTATTTATGTTCACGCTAGTAATGATGCCATGATTTAATTACGTTTGTGCTAAGATAGGATGCCATGATTTTATTTAGGTCCATGCTAAGAAAGTTTATGAGGTTATGTTGATTATGTTTATGTCTATGCCAAGTATTATGCCATGCTATGAATGTTTACGATGTTGATGTCTATGCCAAGTATTATGTCATGCCATGAATGTTTTACGGTTATGTTTATGCCATGCTACGAATGTGATTAAGTTATGTTCATGCCATGACGAATGTATGCTAAGTGATGAAAAGGCTTATGTTCTAAGTAAAGCACTAAGTATGTTAATGTCTTATGTGCTCATGATTAAATGATGAATAGTTTTAGTGAGTAGGAAAGAGTCTTACTAAGCCTATGTGCTTATAGTCTTATTTTCCTTATACCGCAGATCACGCAAGGGGACAGTAAGGAAGCAGTAGGAGGGCCTTAAAGCATGTGTGTGATAGTGACGTGGCCAAGAGACCATATGTTTGCTCGTCTTATGATAGAACTTTACCTTTACTATTAAGTACTTGAATGTGACTCTATGACATGATGCTACAGTATGACATGATGCTAAGTATGACATGATGCTAAAGTATGACATGATGCTAAGTATGATATGATGCTAAGTATAAAGTTAATATGCCAAGTTCCCATGTTATGATGCTAGGAATGGTAGTAAGTGCATGTAGGTGTAAATTTAAAGGTTTCCGCTGCATTATGATGTCTACATGCCCTAAGTTTGTTAACGTAACGCCGCTTTATGAAAAGAAAAAAAAAAGCGGGCGTTACAGGTTGGTATCAGAGCAGTAACCATCTCACTACACACACATCAAGCTCTTTTCCTGCCGCTTCCATGTAAGTACCTTTTTACATATCTGATAGTATTAAGATGTTTTATGATTTTAAGATATGCCAGTATGAACGATATTTATGATGAAAAGTACGTTACGATATGTAACGACGAATGATACTTTATCTTATTTTAGGAATTCAATATTTAGAATAATATAGGGATAGGAAAAAAAACTGATATTGGTCATACTTGTCTTTGGTGAAGAAAAGCATGGCTAGAAGACAAAGTAACCGGCTTAACTAGACAACTTCATCGCTTGACCTGATGCTCAATATACCTTATATTATAACCTATCTTAGGTCACATCATAAGACAATCATATATAAGTATCCTACCTTATACCTTGGGTCTAAGTTAGTCATAATACAATTGGTCATAAGTGTGACTCAACCTTATGTTGATAAACATGGTATTAATTGAGCACCATCATAATATTAGTAATTAAGGTGAACCTAGTATTAACATAATGTTATATAACCTGTACAGTATATTAGTTATCAATCATATAACATAATTATATTACATCATGTATAGCAAATGGTAATAATATGAGAGTGTGTACTAATATAAGATTATTATAAATATAATTATAATAATAATCCCTTATCATATAAGTATTGTCATAATTCACCTATCATATAGGTTCTTAATATGAGCCTACATACAGGTTGACATGTATCATCTCAACCTATAAGTTATTACCTATACATATTACTCCATAAGAAATTATAGGTATTATACCTATAATTTATATGATAAGTAATTATAATTTATGATATTATGTATAACCTATAATATAGTCTCATGTAGGGAATTATATGATAGCCTACATACATAAGATTATAACACTCTCACCTATGTTAGCGTATAGTATTAGTTCCATTATACTAATACTAATATAATTAATGGTATAAGTCATACGGTATAACCTAAAATGATACGCATAGGGTAGTGTCCTAATTATATTAATACTTATTATAGATTATGTGTCCACTATATTTTCATACTATTTATAAATATTAGTATTATCAACGTATGTTTCACTATTATCTTATATATAATATATAAGATTACCTTAAGTTATTTTATGGTAATATAATGAATATGATCCCACTTATCATATAATAATCATTAATTAATATAATTCATAGCTCATGTTGTGAACTAATATTTCGGAACCATACTATTATTAAGTTTACCCATAATTATAATAAGTATATAATTATGATATATGCATATAATTACATCATAGGGCTATTAATGACACTAGCTCAATTATGACAATCATGTATGTCACTTATATCATCAAGGATATAAGCAATTAAGTAGCCGTGAATAAAGTACACATAATCATGTTGGTAATATTATCAGTTCCTGGAGTGGAAGAATTTTCCCTTATTCGATGCGCCCGGGATCCACGAATATGTATCAAGACCTGAAGGAGAAATTCTGGTGGTCCGACATGAAGAGAGATGTGGCGCAGCATGTTGGTACTTGCCTAACCTGCCAACAGGTGAAAGCAGGACACCAGCGACCCGGAGGAGTTCTGCAGCCACTTTCGATTTCGGAATGGAAATGGGAAGATATCTCTATGGATTTCATTTCGGGACTTCCCAAGACTACGAACGGATATGACGCAATATTGGTAATTGTGGACAGGCTGACAAAGTCTGCTCACTTCTTGGCGATCAAGAAAACTTATTCGATTGAGCAACTGGCTCAATTATATGTTAAGGAAGTAATTAGGCTTCATGGAGTTCCCAAGACCATCATCTCAGATAGGGATGGTCGCTTTACTTCGCATTTTTGGGAATGCGTTCAGAAGTCCCTCGGCACTAAATTGCGATTTAGCACCGCCTTTCACCCTCAGACTGACGGGCAAACGGAACGGGTGAATCAAATATTAGAAGATATGCTGAGAGCTTGTGCCCTGGATTTCAAGGGAAGTTGGTGTCGATATCTATGCTTGGTGGAATTTGCTTACAACAATAGCTACCAAGCTACTATTGGAATGACACCTTATGAAGCGTTGTATGGGAGGAGATGTAGGTCTCCGATCTGTTGGTATGAGGATGGAGAAAAGAAGGAAATGGGGCTCACAACGGATGTCATAGACAGCACCACCCGAGCTATACAGAATATTCGGCAATGGATAGAAACTGCTCAGAGCCGGCAGAAGAGATGCCGATGTCCGGCGTAGACCACTGGAGTTTAATGTTGGAGATTGGGTGTTTCTGAAAGTGGCTCCTATGAAGGGGGTGACAAGATTTGGGAGGAAAGGAAAACTAAGTCCGCGCTATGTGGGGCCATACCTGATTCTGAAAAGAGTCGGTAAAGTGGCATATGAGTTAGAGCTGCCTCCAGAGATGTCATCTATCCATAATGTATTCCACGTGTCCCTGCTTAAAAAGTGTATCCCAAATATGGACCAAGTGATCGAGCCGCAGACAGTACCAGTGCAAGAGGACCTAAGTTATGAGAGCAGACCCATCCAGATTTTGGATAGAGAGGTTAAGAAGCTGAGGAGTAAGACCTACCCTTAGTCAAGGTCCTATGGCAAAGTCAACGGTTCGAGGAAGCTACCTGGGAACATGAGGACGAAATGAGGCGCAAGTACCCGGAGTTGTTCTATGTTCGAGGACGAACTTTCACGAGGTATGGGTGATTGTAACGACCCAGAAAATTCTCTTAATATTTCCTTAAAATATTAAGCATGTCTAGATAATTTTTTGAGGAACCTAGAAATATTAATGCGAACTTTGGCCTAGAAAATCCATGTTTTCTCATTTAAATTGGGAAAAAGGGCACTAATGGGCCTTATATGGGCTTTTTAGTACCATAATTATTGGTGGATTTTAGGTGAAAATTTATATAAATATAAAGGAATTTTAATGAGAAATATTAACATAATTATGGGGGAATTTTTAAGGGATTTTCGAAAATACTAGGAAAATAAAAGAAAATAAGTGGGAAAAAATTGTGCATCTACCAAGGATTGAACCTTGGACCTCTTGTACAACCATGTATGCTCTAACCAACTCACCTAGCAAGGGAATGTTATGAGGGAATGAAGTGGATATTGGTTAAGGCTTAGAAGAAGATGAAGGGTCATGGAGAGACTCTTCATTTACCTCCTTAATGGGTTATAAAGAGGGGGGTTTGGGAGTTATCTCTTCCTTCCATCACTTTGCATTTTCTTCCTCCTCCTTCCCTCATCCTAGCCGAACACCCTAAGGGGGTTTTCCCTTGGAAAAGCTTCACAAGAGGGTCTCATCTCCAAGATCTAAGGGTTTTCCAAGGATACA
Organism: Boesenbergia rotunda; assembly: GCA_024364735.1. NCBI lineage: Eukaryota > Viridiplantae > Streptophyta > Magnoliopsida > Zingiberales > Zingiberaceae > Boesenbergia > Boesenbergia rotunda. The sequence continues at coordinate 174,544 of JAGFNQ010008496.1, forward strand.
AGGACAAGGGGGCTCAAGTATCCAAAGATTTTACAATTTCCTTCTCTTTTAAGGTTTAAAAATCAAGATCAACCAAGGTAAGACTCCCTCACCTGTGGTATAATAGTTCCTTATGTTTTTAGCATGATATAGTGGTTGATTTTGGGATTTGATGTTAAAAGAAACAAGAAAAGCAAACCAAGAACCCTAGGATACCCTATGGGTTTCGGCCACTAGAAGTTTAGGGTCAAAGATGATGCTAAAAATCTTTATAATATTGTTTAATGTTCTCTCATGATGTTTAGAGATTAAATATAATTTTTGGGAATTTTTGGGGTACCCTAGAATACCCTAGGGTTTCGGCCAACATCAAGAACTCATGTGTAGGGTTGAGTTTAAAACCTCAAGTATATGTTTTATGTTTTATCATGATATAAGGGAGATGGAGGGTGTTTATGTGAATGTTTCACGTGGCCTAGAGACCCTATAGGTTTCGGCCAAGTACCCTAATAGGGTGGGATGTTAGGACTTATTTCAAGTAAGGGCCCCAATGGCCCTATGGTAAGGTATGGTTGGTATTTAACAATTGATTTGGGGTTTTTAATGGAATTTTTCCATACCCCCATGGCCTTGAAGTTTCGGCCAAGAGTAAGATTAGGGCTAAAGGATTAGGGTTGGCCTTATGTATGGAATCAAAGGGTTCCTATGGCCTAGTATATGTGTATGAGATGTTGTTTGGGAAGTTATGTGAAGGTTCATGGACCTAGGGTTCCTTGGGGACTTTCGGCCAAGGACATAACCTAGGGCTAGGGTTGGGTTAAACCTACCAAGATGCTTGTGTATAGGTTACTAAGAGGTATGTTTAAGTAAGATGGAAGAATTTTTATGTTAACCAAACCATTAGTTTATATGTCATGAATTATATGATTAGGTCATAAATGTTTAAGACATGTGCCATGATCTATGAATGATATGTATGTATGCCATGTTTTATGAATAATATGTATGTATGCCATGTCTTATGAATGATATGAAGGTATGCCATGTTTATGAATAAATTGTATGTATGCCATGCTTTATGAATGATGTGTACATATGCCTGTTTAAGAATGAAAATGATGAAGAAGTTAAAGTTCATGCCTTCAAGGCATAACGATGATGTTAAGTATGATGAAAGTATGATGAATGAATGAATATGCTATGAATGATGATGAATGAGAAAGCATGTGAAAGCATTTTATTTTATTTTATGGGCTTGTACCGGACCTAAGTAAGGTCCACGGTTCTGGACTACCGATGAAGCTGTCCACGGTTCGGGACTACCGATGAAGCTGTCCTTACGGTTCGGGACTACCGATGAAGCTGTCCTTACCCTAGTAGGTCGAGATTAGCTACCTCGTATTTACTTAGGGATGCGCGCATATGATGAATGAATGTGGTACAAGCCAGGGCCCAATGAATGTTATGATTATGTTAAAGTATTTAAAAGCATGTTTTTAAAGATTAAGCATCCTTATATATATATATGCAATTGCCACATGCATCCATCCATGTTATGCATTATATTTATGATAAGAATATTATGCAAAGTAAGTTTATGCAAGGTATGTTTATGCAAATGATTTTATGTATGTTTATGCTAATATATGATGCCATGATTTAATTGTGTTTATGCTAAGTTAGAATGCCATGATTTTATTTATGTTCTAGTTTAGGATGCCATGATTTATTTATGTTTATGCTAAGTTAGAATGCCATGATTTTGTTTATGTTCATGCTAGTTTAGGATGCCATGATTTATTTATGTTATGCTAGTTTAGGATGCCATGATTTATTTATGTCTATGCTAGTTTAGGATGCCATGATTTATTTATGTTTATGCTAGTTTAGGATGCCATGATTTAATTATGTTTATGCTAAGTTAGGATGCCAGGATTTTATTTATGTTCACGCTAGTAATGATGCCATGATTTAATTACGTTTGTGCTAAGATAGGATGCCATGATTTTATTTAGGTCCATGCTAAGAAAGTTTATGAGGTTATGTTGATTATGTTTATGTCTATGCCAAGTATTATGCCATGCTATGAATGTTTACGATGTTGATGTCTATGCCAAGTATTATGTCATGCCATGAATGTTTTAGGTTATGTTTATGCCATGCTACGAATGTGATTAAGTTATGTTCATGCCATGACGAATGTATGCTAAGTGATGAAAAGGCTTATGTTCTAAGTAAAGCACTAAGTATGTTAATGTCTTATGTGCTCATGATTAAATGATGAATGGTTTTAGTGAGTAGGAAAGAGTCTTACTAAGCCTGTGTGCTTATAGTCTTATTTTCCTTATACCGCAGATCACGCAAGGGGACAGTAAGGAAGCAGCAGGAGGGCCTTAAAGCATGTGTGTGATAGTGACTTGGCCAAGAGACCATATGTTTGCTCGTCTTATGATAGAACTTTACCTTTACTATTATGTACTTGAATGTGACTCTATGACATGATGCTACAGTATGACATGATGCTAAGTATGACATGATGCTAAAGTATGACATGATGCTAAGTATGATATGATGCTAAGTATAAAGTTAATATGCCAAGTTCCCATGTTATGATGCTAGGAATGGTAGTAAGTGCATGTAGGTGTAAGTTTAAAGGTTTCCGCTGCATTATGATGTCTACATGCCCTAAGTATGTTAACGTAACGCCGCTTTATGAAAAGAAAAAAAAAAGCGGGCGTTACAGGTTGGTATCAGAGCAGTAACCATCTCACTAGACACACATCAAGCCCTTTTCCTGCCGCTTCCAAGTAAGTACCTTTTTACATATCTGATAGTATTAAGATGTTTTATGATTTTAAGATATGCCAGTATGAACGATATTTATGATGAAAAGTACGTTACGATATGTAACGACGAATGATACTTTATCTTATTTTAGGAATTCAATATTTAGAATAATATAGGGGTAGGAAAAAAAAACTTATATTGGCCATACTTGTCTTTGGTGAAGGCATGGCTAGAAGACAAAGTAACCGGCTTAACGAGACAACTTCATCGCCTGACCTGATGCTCAATATACCTTATATTATAACCTATCTTAGGTCACATCATAAGACAATCATATATAAGTATCCTACCTTATTCCTCGGGTCTAAGTTAGTCATAATACAATTAGTCATAAGTGTGACTCAACCTTATGTTGATAAACATGGTATTAATTGAGCACCATCATAATATTAGTAATTAAGGTGAACCTAGTATTAACATAATGTTATATAACCTGTACAGTATATTAGTTATCAATCATATAACATAATTATATTACATCATGTAATGCAAATGGTAATAATATGAGAGTGTGTACTAATATAAGATTATTATAAATATAATTATAATAATAATCCCTTATCATATAAGTATTGTCATAATTCACCTATCATATATGTTCTTAATATGAGCCTACATACAGGTTGACATGTATCATCTCAACCTATAAGTTATTACCTATACATATTACTCCATAAGAAATTATAGGTATTATACCTATAATTTAAATGATAAGTAATTATAATTTATGATATTATGTATAACCTATAATATAGTCTTATGTAGGGAATTATATGATAGCCTACATACATAAGATTATAACACTCTCACCTATGTTAGCGTATAGTATTAGTTCCATTATACTAATACTAATATAATTAATGGTATAAGTCATACGGTATAACCTAAAATGATACGCATAGGGTAGTGTCCTAATTATATTAATACTTATTATAGATTATGTGTCCACTATATTTTCATACTATTTATAAATATTAGTATTATCAACGTATGTTTCACTATTATCTTATATATAATATATAAGATTACCTTAAGTTATTTTATGGTAATATAATAAATATGATCCCACTTATCATATAATAATCATTAATTAATATAATTCATAGCTCATGTTGTGAACTAATATTTCGGAACCATACTATTATTAAGTTTACCCATAATTATAATAAGTATATAATTATGATATATGCATATAATTACATTATAGGGCTATTAATGGGTTGGTGGCTCGCTACCCCAATTCATTAGGGAACGCGCTTGATGTGGTACACAACTGGGCCCCTATATGATGTTAAAGTATTTTTATGTAATACCTTTATGGAATTGTTTTGAAAACATTTATTATATGTGAAGGGTATGCTTAAGATACTTTATACTGCTTGCTTAGAAACTTTGATGTTTAGTATGCTATGATAAACTCATGCTTATGATTCATTATGTGTACATGTTGTATTCTTTCGTATGGATTTTGCGAGTAGGACAGGATCCTTACTAAGCATTTGTGCTTACTAGTTTATGTGTTGTCTTATGCTGCAGATAAGGGTAAGAGCCACCTAAACTAAAGGAAGAGGCAGGAGGGCTGAAAATGTGTGGGGTGGTGGCTCGGGAAAGAAAGATTCTTATATCTACTTTACTATGCTTATGTTGATGTTTCCTGATTATGAATATTAGTGATTACACTTGGATTACTCTTATACTTGATTACGTTTGATTATGTTGGGAGTTGAACTACTTGTGAACCTATCATGTTATAGGATAACTCTTGATTACGATATTTCACATGATGTTCTAGACTTCCTTTAGACTCAATCTTATGAACCGTTATTATGCATGGAAACCTATGACTATGCTTCTAAATGATGTTCTAGGATGTGAATTCATGAGGCCTTGCAATGGAATGTATAACCTCACTATCATGATTTATGTGTTATTGAACTTGCTATGCACCTACCATGTTCTAATCCTTAAAGCATGATATCTGATTGGCATGCACTGACTAGTATGCTTAGCACTTGTAAATATCACTTGATAGTTTTAAACAAGCATGCTCAGTACTTAGTCCTTGCACTTTTGTTTTTATTTTATGTTAAAAATTATATGATTGATTGTACGTAACCCCGCCCCGAGAGTAGATATAAGGGCGGGCGTTACAGTTCAGTTCCACCAATTTGTCCCACAGTTCTTGGCGCTCTTGAACGGCCCCACCTTGTTCAGTTGCTCCTTTGAGAACTCGCACTGCAGTGTGGTGGTGGCCTTGGCATTGGACTACGCCCTCTTCATTACCTCTTTCGACCAGGATCTCATCGGTGTCGGTTCTCCTCTTTCATCGACGGGTGCAATGAAACCATCTGCAATACTAATCCAATTCTCAATATCATTCATAAGGTAATATTGCATCCTACCTTTCCAGTAAGCGAAGTCGTTCCCGTCGAAGAAGGGTGGTCGTGCAGTGCTGTATCCCTCTTGAAACGCCATTTAAACTTGCTCCGGTTGACAGTGAGTTCTTCCGAAACAAACTGGCTCTAATACCAACTGATGGATCGATGTGGCGTGCTAGAGGGGGGGCGGGGGTGAATAGCACTTTTTCGATTGAATCTCTACAACGTTGTTAGCGCAGCGGAAACAATAATATGCAAAAGACAATAAACAATGCTAACAACAATACTTTACTTGGTAGCCACCCAGATGGGTGACTAATCCAAGGATCCATGCATGAGCACCACTTCCACTATGAAAAATCTCTTTCAGGTGGAGAAACCATTACAATGATGGTCTTCCTCTTTACAGAATGTAGTAAAATGAGAGAGAGGAAGTTGAGAACACTTTTCAGACGAGCATCACTTCGTTATAGTATGGAACCGTACCGCTACGTGCAAAAAGGTCCTCCTTTTATAGGAGAACAGGACAAACTCATAGTCTATCCAGCCCCGCACCAGTCGACTGCCCCTGGGGTAGTCGACTGGCCTAGTATTAATTGCTAGCCAATGGCTAGTTTTCAGGGTATACCAGTCGACTGCCTCTGGGCCAGTCGACTGGTAGAAGGCTGAAATCCTTTTGTGAGTTTTGGCAGTCGACTGCCCACTGGCCAGTCGACTGCCAACTCACTCCTAACCAATCTCCACATAGTCCTTCACGTATGCCTTCAGGTTCACTCCTTGGCTCGCCCCTTGAAGTCATCTTCCTCTGGCTCTCGTCCCTCGGATGCGCACACAAGCCTCCCTTGGCTTGCCCCCATGCCACCGTTCACGTGTGCCCTTGAAGTCCACTTCCCGGCTTATCCTTGGAGTCCTCCTCCCTCGGCTCTCTTCCCTCGGATATTTCCACCATGTGTCATTTTCCAAGTCCTGCAAACTCAATCACAAACATCAAATACAACATAACACTCTAACCTTAAACATATTCACACACACACATCAAAACCATGATCTTCTAATCATTTAAGGGTCGATTGCCTCAACAACACTGACTCGGATTATGCGGGTTGTAAATTAGATAGGAAGAGTACTAGTGGAGGTTGTCAATTTATTGGGTCATCATTAGTTAGTTGGAGTAGTAGGAAGCAACCATGTGTTACCTTATCAACAACCGAGGCTGAATATGTAGCAATGGGTGGTTGTGTGTCTCAACTACTTTGGATTATCCATACCTTAGAGGATTATGAGCTTCATTACTCCAAGGTTATGGTTTTATGTGACAATATAAGTACTATTAATTTGACTAAAAAATCGGTTCATCATTCTAAGACAAAACACATTGAAGTGAAGCATCACTTCATTAGGGATCATGTCGCAAGGGGTGACATAGAATTACATTATGTTGAATCAAAATCTAACCTTGCCAAGATATTTACCAAACCTCTTCCCGAAGCGGAATTCACATCTTTAAGAAGGGGACTTGGTATGTGTTTTGTAGAAGTATAGGATGGGCCTTGGAGTAATATAATAGGAAGGTGGTTCATGATCCTTTAGGATAATACAAGTGATTCACTTATGTTTATGGCATATTGATGGGTTATTAGATGTATCAAAAGTATTAAAAATAGACTAACTATGGGGAAAACAAATGTTTAATTAATGGATATCTTGCCCAAAGATCATAGTTGGACATTTTAAACAATTTGAAAACATTTCTATGTTTATTTGATATGCCATGAGTTTGAAAAATGTATGATTTCAAAACTAGGTTGGAACTTCGGTACAAAGTTAGAGTTTTTCAAGAAATTTGAACTTTTATCAAAAAGTCAAACATGTTTGAATTTTTCGTGAAGTAATATTTTCCCCTGTTAGAATATATCATATGAAACATGTTTGCAAATTTTCATAATTTTTGGAATTTTCAGGAATTTTTGGTGAGTTTCTGAAATTCGGCACAAAACATGAAATTTCAGACTAAAGAGTATCAGTCGACTGCCCCAGGAGCAGTCGACTGACATTTCTGATTTCATGAAATTGGGGGTTTTTCAGAAATGAAAACTTCTCCCATTTGATGCCATTGGTTAATATTGCTTCGGGCAATCCTTTTGATAGTGTCAAAGGTGGAGAATTGGGAGGTTTAAGTTAGGTTTGGAACTTAACTTGTGGTTGAACTTTGGTTATGATGAAAATTGAAAATGGGAGAGGGCATAGGTTAAGGGGGAGGTTACCTCTTGGTTTTTACTATGTCTTGTATTTTCAATTGTTGTTGTTTTTCCCTAACTTAAACATATTGCCACACATCAAAAAGGGGAGATTGTTGGGCAATCGACCCAAGTATGATCGGGAAGATCATGGTTTTGATGTGTGTGTGTCAATATGGTTAAGGTTAGGGTGTTATATTGTTTTGATATGTGTGAATAAGTCTTGCAGGACTTGGTGAGTCACACGTGGAGGGCACATCCGAGGGACGAGAGCCGAGGGAAGAAAACTCCAAGGGCAAGCCGGGAAGTGGACTTCGAAGGGCACACGTGAAGGGTGGCATGGAGGCAAGCCGAGGGCTTGCGTGCGCATCCGAGGGACGATAGCCGGTGGAAGAGGACATCAAGGGGCAAGCTAAGGGAGTATACTTGAAGGCACACGTGAAGGAGGGTCGTTGGAGTGGGGAGGAGTGCTTGTGTAAGCTGGGCAGTCAACTGGGAGGAAATCAGTCGACTGCCAGAACTTCCCGAGACATCAGTCGACTGCCCATGGGGCAGTCGACTGGTAAACCCGAAAAACTAGCCGTTGGCTAGCTACTTCGATGGGACCAGTTGACTGCCCCAGGGGCAATCGACTGGTATCGGGCTGGATAGTTTTTGGAGCCATCCTTTACTCTATTTAAATGGTGACTTTTGGGCAAGACAAAGGCACAGTTCTTGAGGGTACCAGGGTGTTGTTTGTGCTAAAAGTCTCCAGCACTTCCTCTCAATCTTAATTCCATCTTGTAAAGAGGAAGAGGGCTACCTTGTGAAGGTTTTCTCCACCTTGAAGGAGGTTTTTCAGAGTAGATCTTGTGCGTGCGTGTGGATCTTGGATTAGTCACCTCTCAAAGGTGGATACTAAGTAAACAAAGGTGTTAGCATTGTTCTTATCATTTTTATTAGTTTTATTTGTCTTTGGCTAACAAGTTTTGTAGAGAATATCGAAAGCAACTATTCACCCCCCCCTCTAGTTGGGCGCCACGATCTAACACGATCGGCCACAACCCTAGACAAGGAGGCAGTGATTCATATGTCCCTCACGGTGGTGATGTAGACGCCAACCACGGTCCTTGCTCGTGTTGCCCCGGCTACGAAGGCAGCTTCGCTTGGTGGACATCGGGTGGATCGACATCGAAGCGAGAAGGAGAGGAAGAGGGGTTTGGGTGATAGCCTTAGTGATGGAAAATGCAAGAGATTGAGGAGGAATTGGTGAGGATAAGAAACAGAACTTAAGTGGGGCATTTTGCATTTTAACCCTCCTCTTTCTAGTATTTGCAACTTGCCCCCCCCACTTAAAATTATATTTCTTAAACATTTACATTTTCTTTCAGATTTAACATTCTCCCCCACTAACAAAAATCTGGTCCCCCAAATTTCCTACTAAAGTGCAGGCAATGAAGAATACCTTGTTTAATCAGTTCAAATACTGAAGAATACTACACGCACTAAGTGACCAAGTTAGTCTGTTAATCTTTAACGCTCCCTGTGGGTTATGGATCCCCTACGCTTCTCTTGCGTCTACCCAATCACTAGTTGGCACAACAAGTTTGAAGATACAAGATTCACATTATTCTTCTCATCGTTCAACCCAACAACATCCGAAGTTCTGATATATACAGTAGTTCCCGAATGAACCACTTATCATACTCGATTTCTTCCCGAGAGTAGATCCTTATTACTGTAAGGGGCCCTATACACAACTTCACCACATATTTGTAAGAAATTAACCACAATGCAGGTTATAACGTATTATAACGTATACAATAAATTATCTTACATAAGCAAACTTATTATAAGAGAGAGTTAAGCGATTGTATGCAAAGGGGCTCTAGGAGCAAGAGAGGACAAAACTCAGATGTGGTCTAGTGCATTAGTGTTGATATGACTGCACCCAATTGGTAGTAGCAGGTACGAGTACTACTACTAATACGATAGGGCACATACTTAAATGTTGAAATTCTTAACCCTCAATAAATTGTCGATATATTTGACCATATCGCTCATTCCAATGATTGTGATGTAGAGAAACACAGACTATTAGTAGACATATCACTAAGTCAACAGGAAATGTATAAATATAACACCATGCCATGCAATTCCAATCCATCAGTTCACCGTATCTCCTCTTTGGTGATAAGATATATCTAGTTCATCTCTAGATCTGATGATGGCATCGTCTGAACAGCCTGCATAGGCTGAGGTGTAGGAAATTCGTCCGACTGCCGAAACTGATAAACTGTAAGCTGATATGCTGGGTATGCCTGAGGATGAGACCACGTTACGGAATATTGGGACGTTGTTGAGTCATCTATTAATGAATATACAACCTATTTTAAGATTAAGATGCATACTTCTTGCCCTTGTCATTATATATCACCTAAAATGATACTAGTTGTAAAGGACTAGTGTCAAAATGTTTTTTTTAAATAATAATAATAAATTTACTTCTAGCACATAAGACGGTAATAGAACCTTAGTAATGCTTAGTTCAATGAACAAGTTCACATCGTCAAGTATTAGAAGCCCAGCATTCTAGGGTTCACGTCTAATTTAAAGGACGAATTCCTGCAAAATATGTCGTAGCTGGAGATCGAACCGTGGATGTCTGGGATGACAACTATTCACCCATCCGGTACACCATAACCCCGAGTGCACCATAAGGCTTTGTCCAGGATAACTATCCAATATCTCAAAATTGTGTAAGTGGCTTCAATACGACCCTCGTGAAGATCATGCAAAACTGTACCTACTAATCATAAAGCAAAAGCAAAATCAAGGTGAGTATAAAATGATAAAGCAACTTTCCTACCAATTGAGACTTTAGGTTAATTTCTTCTATATCATCTCCTTTGAAAATGATCTCATCTATATAATAAACTCAAGATATCAATCTTATCATGATTTGGCTTGAAAAAAATAGTGTGATCAGAATTAACTATTTGCAGCTGCTAGGAATTCACATCTCCATAAAATTGATCAACCCTTGACCCATATAATGACTATCTCAAATGAAAAACATTTCCAATTGTTGTCTCGCTATTAAAGCCATCAGAAATTTCCATGCTAATTGCCTCCTGTAATCACCAAGAAAAACCCTGCTTTGCATCTAATTGCTTTATTCTCCAGTTAAAGATGGTTGTACAAGAAATAAGAACCCTTAGAGAATTGGCTTTTGCAACTGGAGTAAAAGTTTCATCAAAAATTCTGTTTTCCTTCTAAAGTTCACCCATTAGCTAACCACAAAAAGTTCTCTAGGAGTGTTCCAAATCTGGTCTGATTCTTAGTTAAGATTTTCTCTCATATATATATATATATATATATATATATATATATATATATATAATATATATATATATATATATAACATCATTGGTAGCTTATGTCACTAGTTCTTCAACACTCATTTTCTTTTCCTAGCAAGGGTTTTACCAATCTTCTAGTTTGAAATTGCATTTCTATCACATATTGTGTCTATATGGCTAAATCCTCCACAAATTTTCTTTTGTCCTTTCTAATGAACTACTTAAACATGCAAGAAGACATGATTTTTTTTAAACTATTCTCCCTTCATTTGTTGGCACACTAAGCATCAAACCGCATGACTCATAATATCCTTTTTCATATAACCAATGCATCAGGAAACTAGACTCATATATACAGTGCATAACCCTACAACTTTGTATGGCATAATAAATTTAAGTCATTGATGACCTAAACCGTAAATGTTTAGCTATGTGAAAGGAAAATGATTCCATATTTTATAAAACCAGTAGTGATGGACCTTGATCTTCTAACTGAAAATCTACCCCATCCTTATTAAAATCAAAACCTATTTATCCACAAAGTTCTAACATGAAGCAAATATCGAATATATCATCCTATAAAAGGAAAGGAAAATCCAAATATATAGCTATCCACCAATCAACAATTCAAATTAACCAACCTCGCCCCGCGGGCATGACACGATTGGTAATGGCTCACTTGGGTGATCCCTCACTTTCCGGGTTCGATTTCTCCCTGGTAGAGCGTGCAATATGCTGACGAAAAAAATCTCCACAGGCTGCTGCGTGGTCGGGCTATCGGGTACCGATATCATCAGTGGTGAAGTCGCCACATGTCTCTGTCCAGCGATTTACCCTCGTTGACCGGTGGGACTCTCGTTGAAGGATGTGGGGCAGGGTCGGTCAGCCAAGAGGATTAGTCGGGCGCAAGCCTGGATACCCCTTGTACATCAAAAAAAAATTAACCAACCTCCATTGACTTCAACATCATCAGTTCTATAAGTTGATTTAAGTTGATTCAGTTGCAAACATCATGCTTCTGTGATCACATTTAACCACAAGACTCCTCATAGATTTATGTATAACTTAACAAATCTACTAAACAATTTCACAAAAGGAACAATGCTACATTTCTAACCAACCACTAAAATAGAGTCAATTCATCTTCAAAGACCACATCTAGCAGGTGAACATAGTATGTTCTATAAAATAAAACTCTCAAATAAAAGTGACGGTTATAAGCAATAATTACTAAATCTCACCAACCACAACTTGATTTCTATGACATTCAGCTTATCTAACCATAATGGAAACAAGACAGTGAACACAAAAAATTAAGATAATTATTCGAAATAGATCTCACCAACCAACATACTCGTCACTTGAAGAAGCCCATCGCCACCAAGTCCCAATACATCCAAGTCAAGAAAAATGACTGAAAAATTTTGATACATAACCGAACTCGAGCATCTGATACCCAAAAGGTTTGGTATTAAAAAGACTCCGTATAATTCTGAAAATCCCAAAACATGAAAAATTCTAAAAGTTCCAAGACTCTCTTAAAAATATATAAAAATCCACAAAATACAGACTAACCTCGTAAAACAACTGCATAAAACCCACAAACACCAATTTACTTCACAATATCTCGCTCTGACACCAAAAATTATCACGCCCCCTGAGGCCCATGCTTGCTCGAAAATTAGGTAGCATCTCCCCTATACGACGGACAATCTGAGACATTTATACATAACTCTCCTCAAAATATAGCATAGTCTCACACGACTAGCATCATAATAGCAAAATAAGCTCCACAACCACACAGTTAAAATCAATATAGAAATAAAAGAGAGTCCATATCCAAATTAAAATTTAAATTTAAATCTAAAGACCAACACACCAGACTATACATAAGTCTACTGAAAAGAAAAATACCAGTCTAATGAAATAAATGCGGAAATAATGAAAGTGCAGAAATAAAGTAAATGGGGAAAAATAACAATACGCTCAACACCATGGGACTGGTGACTAGATCCTCTACTAGCTCCAAGTAATCCATCTATCTATTTCCTGAAACAAAATTAGATGGTAGGAGTGGTGAGTTCGGGCGAACTCTATGAGTATAAAAGCAGATAAATTCATGGAAAAATAAAAGGTATAACAAGCAGAAAGAAATAACAGTATTCAGTCTCTAAAAATAAAATAACATCTAGGTATGTGTGAAATAGAATGTTAGTGCAACAATAAAGCATACATGTATGTCAAACAAATGCATCAATCATAGCTCATATAAATGTAGCAAACACAAAAAATATAAAATGGAATAAGTGCATATGATGCAATGACATGTGTCACTCCTGACGTTAGTCAAGTTGCCATCACATCACATCTGTGTAGCCGAGTAGGTAGGACTGTGACAATTGTACGCACTCCAACGATTATCACTAGTATAAGTTGTTAAATCCGACACTTTTGATGCGATCCAAAAAATTTTTCGAAAATGTTGTCGAAGAAGATTTAGGGCTTGAGAGATCCAAACTAAAATTAGAGGGTTAAACTGTTTAAAACTTATGTTATGAGGAGCTAAATGGTTAAAAATAGAAAATTAAGGGTTCGATGTGGATTGTTTAGATACAAGGGGCTTAAATGCAAAAGGCCATGGATTAAAATCCCCTATCCGGCTGCTTCTTCACCGAGCCATGTTCCCGAAGCCCTCTTTGGTTCTTCCCCAGCTTCGATCTGCGTCGCGCCCTACCTCGCCGGCGACTTGGGGAGGTCACTGGGCTTTCTAACTTCTTCCGATCTCAGAACACTTGGTACTTGGCCGGGTGATCTTGGGGTGGCAGGATACTAGCGGAGGAGGAGCTTGGTGGCTGCGATCAGGTATGAGCGGCTTTATTCTATGTTGGAATTGATGGACTTGGCTAATCTTTGCAGGAAGGGTTTTGATCGGTTGTTGCGATGGAGTACGATCGATTTCGTTGTAGATTGAGTTTTTCAGCTTAAATTTCTGGATCTTGAGATGTTGCCGTGAATTTTTGCTGGCTTGGACTTTATGGTGGAGTAGGTTTTTCGAATCCATATGTTTTCGTTAGCAAACAGATTGTATGATTCCAGGATGTTAAGTTATGCTTAGTGTGGTTTCGATTTTGGGATGAGGCGGAGGTGGTAATTGATTCTGATGAATGTTTTGTTCTGTGAACTTTCTAGTTAGAGCTCTTGATCAAATTTCAGATGTGTAGATTTGTTCTGCTCATGTTTTTTTGAAACCTATGTTGGCGTCTCTAGAATTGAGTTGTCGTTAGCTATATCTGTGGATTTCTATGTGTTTTTGCCATAAAGATGGATGAGTTGGTATTCCAGATTGAATTATAGCTCTTGGAGTTGAATCTATGATAGAATAGGTTTTTAGCTGTGTTTTCTGTGAGCTTATCATCTTACAAGAAGGCTGCTTGGGTTCTGTTCGATGGAGTTTTGAGTTGGGAGGTTGGATTTTCATGTTGTTATGAGCTTCCAAATTTATGTGTGATTCTTCCGCAATTGTATCCAGAGCGTAATCTGTGGAATAGATTCTGTTTAATAGGTATACTTTAATAAGTTTTGATTTGGTTTCCTCCTCTTTGTCGTGAGATCATCATGGAATCCAGGCTAAACAGTGTTTGACCATGTTGTGTGGGCCATGTGATACCATAAAGGCGGTGTTTAAAAAAATAGGAAGGTGACCATTTGATCTTAGCTTGGATTAAATATTGATGCTTCGTTTGATCTTTGTTTTGGGAGAGTTGCCTTGAGCATTCATTAGGTTGATGGGGTGTTCTGTTAAGAGCTCCAAGAAGAAGGAAAAGTAAATTACCTATTGGTCTAGATTAAGTTAAGAGTTAGCTATTATCATAGGATGATTCTGAGTTAAAATTGTCTCATATACCTCGTTCTGGGCATCAGTAGATGTAAGGTTGGCATAGAATTCCTTACATAAGTCAAAATTGATAAAGTGCTGACAATAGACCAGTTGTTCTAACCCAAAATATGCAATGATCTCAATGATGTGGGGGTGATATCCTGGAAATATGATTAGTTGAGATAGCAGCAATTCATTAAAATGAAAGCCGCATTGTTAAAAACTTTCCGGCACTCCTCAGAACGAAATTGAGGTCCCTCCAGATCTACCTGACCTTGGTGAGATGACCCCTCACCCTTTTGCCTCTTATGTGCAACCCTAAGATGTGACATACCAATTCATGTACCAAAACTACCCCATAAAGAGAAAAAACAAGGAAAACCAAGCAAAATAAGGCAAATTAGTTCCAAATCATGAACTAAATAGAAAAAACCAAACTATACAAGTCATTACCGTTTTCCTGCTCGTTTCATGATGAGGGTTGACGAAGATCGATTTGAGAGGAGAGGTTTTACTAACCCTAGGTTTAGATCTGAGGTAGGAGGAGGCTAGGAAAGTGTTTTTAGGGCATGGGAACGATTTAGATCAAAAGGAGAGGTCGGGGAAGACGCAAGCTTGCAAGGGTTGGCACCGAAAACCCTAGGTTCGGCCACCCCCACACGACCTTTCTTTTTTAAAAACCCTCGCATACCAGTCGACTGCCCCAGGGGCAGTTGACTGAGAAATGAACAGAAAGTTCAGTGGACTGCCCGAAGACAGTCGACTGGTAATTTTAAATTCTCAGTTTCTAATTTACACTAGGCCAGTCGACAGGTTCTGAACTAGTCGAATGGTACTCTAATTCTAACTTTTCAGTCCATAATTTCAGAAATGCATAATTAATTCCATAAATTTCTAAAAAATCTGAAATTTCAAGGAGAGATTTGTGGAATCTATTTCTACTTGGGAAAAATATTGTTCGGAACAAATCTATTACTCATCCTATGATTGGCACAAAATTCAAAACTACCTAAATAGTGTCATTGAAACTTAACTAAAAGTTCTAATTTTGATCTATTCTTGATGCCTATTCTCACACATAACCACAATGCATTCCTAGCACTTATTTATATGACATCTACCTATTAAAAACTAATTTTCACACAATATGAGTCTATTTTCATCTTTTCTTTCACAAAACTCCCTTTTGTGTGCCAACTCCCTAGGATTAAGACTCATACTAGTCTTCCAAACCCTTTGGCACATTCCATTGTCCATCTAATCCCCTAGGAGAAATCCTCCTAAGATCCATTGACCATGGATTCCATTTTGATTTCTAGTGCTCTCCCATGGGCTCTCCTTAGTCACCTCCCTAGATGACTCATTAATAAAGGAAAGACAACATCGGTGTACCTCCTATGCTTATTGACCTTCAACTCTCACTCTCTTGACCTTCTATATCTTTTTCTTAGTCAAGTTCTCCTTCTCCCCTTTAAATGGCTTTTTCTTGTTATCTTTGACCTTTCCTTTGCTATAGACATATGACACCTTCCCATATGATTTTTCACTAGCCTTTGACCTAATATGTCTATATCCTAGACCCAGTCTCCTATTGTCATGGTTTTGACTTCTTGACACCATGCCTACTCCCTTGGATCCCCTAATGAGTCTATCTAGGTTCTTTTCTAATTTATCAAGCTTTTCTCTCAAAGCTTGATTTTCCCTTTCTAGGCTCTCAACCTTAGTATCACAATGTTTATTTTGACCATTCCTAGATCTACCCATTTGTCTAGGCATATGTCTCCCTTTCTTAGGGTTAATGCCTTGGTCCTTAGGTCTAAAATTTCTAGATTGATCGTGATCCATGGGTTTATTAGAATTTTGGCACGCAATAGTAGCTTTATTTTTATCATGATACTTGAAACCAAAATTACGCATAGTCAAGCAATTTTTATCATTCATAGCATGCATAGGGAAATTTGAAACATTCTTAAAATTAGGGATTACCTCCTTTACCCTTGGAGCTCCCCCATGTTGTGAGCATCTCTTCTTCTCATTCTTCTCTCATCTTCTTAAATGCTGCATTTTCTTGAGCTCTCCTTTTCTTGGACATTGGGTGTGCTAATGTCCTAGCTCCCCACACGTGTAGCACCTAATGTGCTTCTTTTCTTTCTTTTCCCTAAAACCCACATTAGATTTTAAATGAATGGACCCGGGTTTAGGGTTTACCTCCTTTTTACCTAGTGGACACTTATCCTTGTAGTGCCCCTTCTTGTTGCATCCAAAGCATATGATGTGGTCCTTTGACTTTGCTTTGGTAGAGGTTGGAGCTTCTTCTTGCTCCGGTGTTGAAGAAAAGTCTCTCCTCCCCTTCAATTCTTGAAAGGAAACCTCTCCTTCTTCCCTTAATGAAGTTGATGATCGTTCACTTAATTGTGCCACTTCACTCGATGAGGTTGACAACCCTTTTACTTTTTCCCTCTCGTGGACCATTGAATTTATTTCTTCGGGCTGTTCTACTGTTTGAGCTTGTGTAGGGTTCTCATGAAATTTTTCCAACTTGTTCCACAACTCATATGTGTTTTTATATTCATCTACACCACTCAAAACATTATTAGGCAAAATATTAATTAATATATCAATTACCTTCTCATTTTCCTTAGATTGGGCTTGTTGCTCCTTGGTCCAATATCTAGGTCGAAGCTTTTTCCCATGCTTATCTCTTAGAATTCCGAATGGTTCTTCTAGCACCACCATACACTCCCAATCCATTCCAAACCAAGTCTTCATTCTTGTCCTCCAATAGTCAAAATCTTCATGATCATAAGGAGGTGGAATGTTGATATCATCACCCAACTTGTCTTCCATCATCATTTCCTCTAGCTTGTGCTCTCTCAGCGGTTAGTCCGTAGATGAGCGACCATCGCTCTGATACCACTTGTTAGGACCGTGACCGTCAAGCTAGAGGGGGTGAATAACTTTTCTTTTATTTTTTACCTACAACGTTAGCAAGCGCAAGTGGAATAACAAAATAAAAACAAAAAACAATGCTAACACAAACCGATCTACGTGGTTTGGAGATGATGCTCCTACTCCACGGTAGTCCGTAAGGTGGATGATCCCTAATCCTTCGATGGATGATTCCCCAAAGCACCTCTGGCTAGCTCTTGTCGATCCTTGTGGGTGGAAAAACCTCACCACAACTTCTGGACAATCCCTGAGCAAGATAGGCTACTAACAAGCTTTATCCAAGCAAGTTTCGCCAAGAAGAAATGACCTTAAACGAGCTCCTTTAAAAAGAGATCGAGGCTGAAAGTGATCGTTACCAGTCGAGCCCCTGGGGCAGTCAACTGGCCTTTCCTTGATTCAAATTTGCACAGCTAACCTTTCGAATTCTGGCCACACTAGTCGACTGCCCCTGGGGCAATCGACTGGTCCACTCCTAAACCTAGGGTTATCCTTCCCAAGTACATTTCTCTCCGCACTCGAACCCTCCCGTCTTAGTTCCGGAGTACAATCCCTCAGCACTCGGACCCTCACGACCTAGTTGACTCTTCAAACAACAGTCTTGATCTGTTGCCTTCACGCCCTCTTCGTCATTGGCTCCCGTCCCTCAGATGCGCACGCAAGCCCTCAACTTGCCTCCATGCCATACTTCACGCACACCTCGAAGTCTGCGCCCCTCGGCACATCGTCTCTACTCCAGCAGCCTTGATCTATCGCCTTCAAGCATTCTTCGACTTTGGCCCTCATCCCTCAGATGTGCACAAGCCCACGGCTTGCCTCCATGTCATCCTTCACGTACACCTTGAAGTCTACTTCTCTCGGCTCATCGTCTCTGCTTTGTCCATGGTCTCTCGGATGCGCACACAAGCCCACGACTTGCCTCCATGCCACCCTTCACCGTACCTGAAGATATCCAACCAAGTCTATGTGTACCTGCAAACCTGCACACTCACATACAAATATTAGACCAACAAACCCCAACTTAATCATATTGACACACACATCAAAACCCATGACCCTCCTGATCATACTTGGGTCGATTGCCCCAACAAACACTGCTTCCAACGAAGACATTCAAGCACTCTGCTCCAAACGCTCCGTGCTCAAGTCTCAAGCGCCAACGTCAACCCACGACTTCGATCTTCGAATCCTTCTACGATCGTCGGTATTTTAAATTTGTCTGCTTAAATTAAATTCTGTATTTGTACTTCATCATTGTAATACTTTTACGAAATATAGAATTGCCCAACGTAAATGGTCAAGGACCGTGGGCCTTGGAGTAGGAACTGATCTAGACTCTGAACCAAGTAAAAGAAAAGCATGTTAGCGTTGTTCGAATTTTCCGCTGCGTATTACTCATTTTATCAGAGAAAGTTTTATCGATATTCACTCCCCGCCTCTATCGATTATAAATGATCCCACAACATCAACTAGGAAACAAGGCTATTGAATAGGAACTATGGTTTTTGAAAAATATAAAACAATTTGTTGTTCTTGTGTTATTTATGTTATTTTGTTTATATTTCTATTGTTCTTTAACCCTTTGTTGACGGGAACAATGAATAACAAAATCAAGAATCGCTATTCACCTCTTCTAGTGATGTCGTCCATTCCAACAACCTAAACCTCTTTTTCTAGTCATTTAAATCTCAATTGATCGAAAACCTAATCTGATCAACCAAAAAACATACAAGATGGATTTATTTCAAAAACATCTATAGTTTTTACTTATCTGGTATCTAGTCTATCTGACCTACAAATCTTCAACCCTACTAGGTATTTAGTCTATTTGTGTAACGACCCGGAAAATTTCCTCAATATTCTATTTAAAATATTGATCATGTCTAGATAGTGTTGAGGAACCTAGAGATACTAGTATGAATTTTAGCCTAGTTATCCATGATTTTGCCCCTTTAAATCGAGAAGTTAAATACTAATGGGCCTTATATGGGTTTTTCTAGTACCATGGTTATTAGTGGATTTTAGATAGAATTTAATATAAATATAAATGGGTCTTAATTAGGAATATTAGCATGATCATGGGTGAATTTTAGGGGAATTTTCAGAAATAAGGAAAAATAAAAATAAAAATAAAATAAAAACAAAGTGTATGCAACAAGGATTGAACCTTGGACCTAGTATACCATCATTCATGTACTAACCAATTCACCTAGCAAGGGAGTGCTAGTAGAGGATGAAGTGGATTTTGGTTAAGGCTTAGGGAAAAGGAAGAGTCATCAAGGGAAGAGACACCATGACTCTTCACTTGCCCTCCTTAATGTGGTATAAAGGCAATGAGAGAGGTGGCATGGGAGTTACATTTTCCCTTCTCTTCTTCCACCAAAGTCATTTCTTCCTCCTTCCTCCTTGCTCTAGCCAAAACCCACAAGGTTTCTTTTCCCTTGGAAAAGTTTCACAAGGGAACTTGATCTTGAAGATCCAAGACCTTCTACAAGGATACAAGGGCAAAGGAGAGGCCTAGGGTCAAGGAGCTTTCTTTTGGCTTCTCCATTCAAGGTGATAATCAAGGACAAACCAAAGTAAGACCCCCTCACCTGTGGTATGATTGTTCTTTGATGCTTAACAAAGATTTAGACTTTTGTTTAAGATTTAAAGTTGAGGAAACCATGAAGGGGAGCCACTAGGGTTTCGGCCAAGGTTGATGGTTGGGTTTAGGGATGATGTAAACTCTCTTTTGTGCACTTGAATGTTTTATTATGAAATGTAAGACATAGATCATGATGTAGGAAAAGTTTTTGGCACCCTAAACCTTACTAGGGTTTCGGCCCATGTCAACATAGGATGAGGTCTAACCTTTCAAGCATGCTATTATGTTTCCTATGGTTTAATGGATCTTAATGGTGAATGATAGGAATTTTTTTCATATGTTTGTGACCCATTAGGGTTTCGGCCAAAGACAAATAAGAGGGCTAGGAAATAGGGATGGCTCCAATTATGGGGTCAAACAACTTACTATGACATTGTATGAATGTATGGGTTCTTCATTTCCTATGGACCTTTGCATGTTGCTTGAATGATGGGGTCTTTTCCCCTATTGAACTTTCGGCCAAGAGCATAAGTTAGGGCTTGGGTTGGGTTAAGTTCAAAAGAGACTTGTTTATGGGTTACTAAGATGTATGTATATGATAAATATGTTGTAGGAACTTGTATGTGACCTAAAACCTAACTTCATGTAAAATGTGCCATGCCTTTGTATATTAGGTCAGGTGCTATGATGATTCACAAATGGTTAGACCACGTGCCATGAACCTAGGGAAATGAATCATGTATGAAAAGATCTAGGCATGTCTTCCTAGGTACCATGACCATGCATGTTTTATGAATGATATGTATGTATGTCATGCTTTATGAATGATATCATGCTTTATGAATGATATGTATGTATGCCATGTTTCATGAACAATATGTATGTTAGCCATGTTTTATGAATGATAAGTATGTATGCCATGCTTCATGAATGATATGTACGTATGCTATGTTTATGAAGGAAGATGATGAATGAAAATGATGATCATGGCTCTAAGACAGAAATGATGTAAGCATGACATACCTTATGAATGAAGAAAATGAATGATGATGAATGTTCATGCCTATAAGGCATCATGATGTTAAGTATGAATGATGAAATGTTAAGTATGTTTATGTCATGCTAAGGGATGGGCACCTTAAAAACGCCCCGGTTCTGGACTACCGAAGTTGTCCACGGTTCTGGAACTACCGCAGCTGTTCCTATTCTTATGTCAAGTTTCATGAAACAATATTTTGTTTATGCCATGAATATTCTATGAATGATGAAGCATGTTAAGTAATTTATTTTTAAGAATGGGCTTGTACCGGACCGAAGTAAGGGTCCAAGGGATGGGCACCTTAAGAACGCCTCGGTTCTGGACTACCGAAGCTGTCCACGGTTCTGGGACTACCGTAGCTGTCCAACAGGGATGGGCACCTTAAGAACGCCCCGATTTTTGGAACTACCGTAGTTGTTCCTACCCTAGTAGGTCGGGGCTCGCTACCTCGTATTTACTTAGGGATGCGTGCTTATGATATATGTATATGGTACAAGTCGGGGACCCCAATGATGTGATGATTATGTTTAAGTATTTAAAAGTATGATTTTAAACTAAGCATCCTTATGATATATGCATTTGACGCATGCATTCATCCATGTTAAGCATTATGCCTTGATAAGTATGTTTATGCAAAGTATGTCTATGGAAAGTATGTTTATGCAAAGTATGTCTATGCAAAGTATATCTATGCAAAGTATGTTTATGGAAGTATGTTAATGCAAATTATGTTTATGCAAATGATTATATTTATGTTCATGCTAAGAATGATGCCATGATTGTATTTATGTTTATGATAAGAAGTATGCCATGATAAGTAGGATTTAAGCATTATGTTTATGTTTATGTGACGCATGGATTTTATGAGTAGGAAAGGGTCTTACTAAGCCCTAGTACTTATAGTCTTATTGTCTCATACCGCAGATCAAGCAAACAGAGGTTACTAGGTGAAGCAGTAGGAGGGGCCAAAAGTGTGTGTGTGATAGTGACATGGCAGAGGAAAGAGGAACAAGACTCTTCTATTATGCTTTGTGCTTTAAAACGCCTCTTTAGATTCTATGTTATATTTATGATAAGTTACTTGCTACTTATTATGCTTATGGATAAAGTACGGAATGTTATGCTTTAATATGCTAAGTTACAATGCTACCATGTTCATGAATGACAAGTTAAGGCATACATATATGTTCACGTAATAGCTGCATGGTAAAACGCATGTGTAAGAAGAAAAAAAAATTGATTCCGCTGTATTAAGATATTCCTATACCGTATGTATGTGTATGTATGTTAGCGTAACGCTGTCTCTCTCGCCACACTGTAAGGTGTGGGAAAAAGACGGGCGTTACAGGTTGGTATCAGAGCAGTTTGTCATCTCACTACACATACATCAAGCCTTCTTCCTGCCGCTTCCAAGTAAGTACCTCTAGGCATACCTTATGTTCTTTTATGATTCTAGAATATGCAAGTATGAACGATACCTTATGATAGATGATGGAAAATACTTGTAAGATATATGAACCTGAACGATATTTTCTTTTACCTTATTTATGGAAATCAAATAATTTAGAATTTAATATGGGGGTAGGAATAACAATAACTCATATTATCCATACTTGTCCTTTATGAAGGAAAGCATGGCTAGAAGGCAGAGTAACAGACTTAATGAGACTACTCCTTCGCCTGATCTGATGCAATTAGTGACCCAACTTCAGCGTCAAGTCACTGAGCAGCAGCAAACCATTAATACCCTGATGAACCAACAAGAAAATTCTACTACTCCTCCGGTGAACCAGACTGCTATACCTATTACGCCTACGGTTACGCAAACTCCTCCGTCAGGCTCGACCACTGTAGCACAACAAGAGGCTTATTTGATCCAATGGTTGAGGCTGAAACCGGAAAATTTCTCGGGTATCGGTGAACCGTGGGACGCTCAAGCATGGTTCAAGACCGTGGGGAGTACAATGGAGCTGCTGGACTGGCCTGAACATGAGAAGATCAAGTGTGTATCATTCTGCCTTTCTGGAGATGCCAGAATGTGGTGGGAAAGGGTCAAGGCCAAGAGACAGGTGAACCAGCTGACATGGTCAGATTTTGAATCAGAATTCTTCGAAGAATTCTTCAATATGCGGGTCACCAATAAACACTACGACGAGTTCACGGAATTTTGACAGGGTAACCTCTCAGTCGACGAAGCCATGAAGAAATTTAATCGACTGGCTCGCCTATGCCCTGAGCTGGTCCGCACTGAGAAGGAAAGGGTCCGACTTATGCTAAAGATGTTGCGACCCAAAATAGCTCTGAACATGGCTGGCGGAGTTAACAGACCGCAGACCGCTGAGGAGTTGTTTAGTAGTGCCCTACTCACTGAGCATTACCTGAACAATATCAATCAGCAAAGGAAAGCATTAAATGAAAGTAAGAATCAATTTCACTTCGAGATTCTCGATTCTTTATTTTTCATTATCCCTAATGTACTTTCCTTTCATTATCACTCAGGAGGCCAGAAACCTCAGAGTACCAACGCTAATTGGAAGGGAAACCAGAGTGGTAAACGGCATCCATGGAACAACTCCCAGGGGGGCCCAGCAAATAAACAGTCCAGGTTTCCCCTGTGTGCTACATGCGGGAAAATGCATCCCGGGGAATGCCGCAAAGGTACGAACCGGTGTTTCGTTTGCGGGGTGGAAGGGCACAAGGCCTCTTACTATCCTACCAAGAACCAGGCACCTCCTCAACAGCTTGTTCAGTATCAAGGTCCACCGGCGAAACTACATTATATGCAAGCTGAGCTGGAAGGTACTCCGATGAGTCAAGAGAGATTAGAGGCCCCACCAACCATGGCGGATGCCAGGGTTTTCTCTATTACTAAGGAGGATGCCGCGAATGCTTCGACGGTTGTCACAGGTCAGATATTTATTTACAGTCAGTATGCTACTGCATTATTTGATACTGGGGCAACGCACTCGTTCATCTCTACGTCCTACACTAAGAAGATAGATATGTTCCCACAAGTTTTAGACTGCAAGTTTTTGACGACCCTGCCTTCGGGAGAAATAATGACATCCACACACGTACTACGTGTTGTGCCAGTCGGAATCGCAGGAAGAGAACTCTACTGTGACCTGATAGTACTCAGCATGCAGGATTATGATGTCATAATGGGAATGGATTTCTTGAGCAAATACGGTGCTTCTGTCGAGTGCCGTAAACGGAAGGTGGTCTTTCAACCTGAGGCAGATTCTATGTTTGAATTTATCGGAGAGCCAAGGAAAAGAATCATGAAATTCTTATCGACTCTCAAGGCACAGAAGATGTTAGACAAGGGATACACAGGGTTTCTAGCACATGTGGTCGACGTAAGTCAAACAAGGGACCAGAAGCTAGAAGATGTTAGGGTAGTATGTGATTATCCAGAGGTATTTCCAGATGAATTACCGGGATTAGCTCCTGATAGAGAAGTGGAATTCGAGATCGAATTGATTCCTGGTACTAACCCGATCTCCAAGGCACCATACCGAATGGCGCCGACTGAATTAAAAGAGCTTCAAGAGCAACTACAGGAGTTACTCGATAAGGGGTTCATTCGCCCTAGTCATTCTCCATGGGGAGCTCCGGTACTATTTGTGAAGAAGAAAGACGGATCTATGCGAATGTGTATAGATTATCGAGCGCTGAACAATGTGACGATCAAGAACCGGTATCCCCTTCCGAGGATAGATGACCTGTTTGATCAATTGAAAGGAGCCACCGTTTTCTCAAAAATCGATCTGAGGTCTGGTTATCATTAAGTTAGAGTAAAACAGGATGATATTCCGAAGATGGCCTTTCGAACAAGGTATGGGCATTTTGAATTCGTTGTTATGCCCTTCGGCGTGACGAATGCCCCTGCTATGTTTATGGACCTTATGAACCGAGTATTCTCGCCTTTTCTCGACAAATTTGTAATCGTCTTCATCGACGATATTCTTATTTACTCGAGAAACCAAGAGGAGCACGCCGAGCACCTGAAGATAGTATTACACTCTCTTTGAAGGAACTAGCTATATGTAAAGTTTTCCAAATGTGAGTTCTGGTTCAACCAAGTAGGCTTTTTGGGCCATATTATTTCCAAGGATGGAGTTATGATAGATCCAACAAAGATTGAAGCTGTGAATAACTGGAGTCAGCCAAAGAACGCCAACGAAATCAGAAGCTTCCTTGGGCTGGTAGGCTATTACCGAAAATTTGTGGAGGACTTCTCGAGAATTGCAACCCCTCTAACGGCTCTCACCCGGAAGGATAAGAAGTACGAATGGACGGAAAACTGTGAAAGGAGTTTCTTGGAACTAAAACGGAGACTTACAAGTGCTCCAATCCTTACCCTTTCAGAATGTAACCAGAGCTACGACATGTATAGCGATGCCTCCAAACTGGGACTTGGAGCTGTACTTATGCAGAGTGGTAAGGTCATTGCCTATGCCTCTAGACAACTCAAGGAACATGAATAGAATTACCCCACTCACAATCTGGAACTTGCCGCTGTGGACTTCGCTCTTAAGATATAGAGGCATTATCTGTATGGAGCGCAGTGTAGGATTTATACAGACCACCAGAGTCTGCGATATTTCTTCACTCAGAAAGACTTGAATATGAGACAACGCCGATGGCTTGAGTTGGTGAAGGACTACGACTGCGAGATCTTTTACCACCCAGGGAAGGCAAACAAAGTGGCCGATACACTCAGCTGGAAGTCAAGTGCCACCTTGATGTTCATATCTATGATACCCCGACCACTCGAAAGAGAAATTATGAACTTTGGAGTTGAAGTCATCTCCGGACGGCTTTCTACAATGACGATAGCACCAACGCTGTTCGAGGACATATTAGAAAAACAAAATGGTGATCCGAGCCTTCAAAGAATCAAACAGGAGATCCTGGAAGGGAAGAGCGAGGGTTTTCGTATCGCTGACGGGGGAGTGCTCTACCTTGGGGATGGTCTATGCATCCCTAATGATCCGGAGCTACGGAAAGAAATATTAACCGAAGCTCACGGAACCCCTTATTCGATGCATCCAGGATCCACCAAAATGTATCAAGACCTGAAAGAGAAATTCTAGTGGTCTGGTATGAAGAAGAATGTGGCTCAGCATGTTAGTACTTGCCTGACTTGCCAACGAGTGAAAGCAGAACACCAGCAACCCGGAGGGGTTTTGCAGCCACTTTCGATTCCGGAATGGAAATGGGAAGACATTTCTATGGACTTTATTTCAGGACTTCCTAGGATTACAAACGGATATAATGCAATTTAGGTAATTGTGGACAGGTTAACAAAGTCCGCTCACTTCCTAGCAGTCAAGATGACTTATTCGATTGAGCAACTAGCTCAA
Organism: Boesenbergia rotunda; assembly: GCA_024364735.1. Taxonomy (NCBI): domain Eukaryota; kingdom Viridiplantae; phylum Streptophyta; class Magnoliopsida; order Zingiberales; family Zingiberaceae; genus Boesenbergia; species Boesenbergia rotunda. The sequence continues at coordinate 201,144 of JAGFNQ010008496.1, forward strand.
TTATATGTTAAGGAGATAATCAGACTTCATGGAGTTCCCAAGACCATCGTCTCAGATAGGGATGGTCGCTTTACCTCACATTTTTGGGAGTGTGTTCAGAAGTCTCTCGGCACTAAACTTCGATTTAGCACCGCCTTTCACCCTCAGACTGACGGGCAAACTGAACGAGTGAATCAAGTGCCGGAGGTCATGTTGCGAGCTTGTGCCTTGGATTTCAAAGGGAGCTGGTGCCGATATCTATGTTTAGCAGAATTCGCTTACAATAATAGCTACCAAGCTACTATCGGAATGACACCTTATGAAGCTTTGTACGGGAGGAGATGTAGGTCTCCGATCTGTTGGTATGAAGGTGGTGAAAAGAAGAAAATGGGGCTCACAACGGATGTCATCGACAGCACCACCCGGGCTATACAGAACATTCGACAATGGATAGAAGTTGCTCAGAGCCGGCAGAAGGGTTATGTAGATGTCCGGCGTAGACCACTGGAATTTGATGTGGGAGATTTGGTATTCCTCAAAGTGGGTCCTATGAAAGGGGTGACGAGATTTGGGAAGAGAGGAAAATTGAGTTCGCAATATGTGGGACCGTACCTGATCCTGAAAAGGGTTGGCAAGGTGGCATATGAACTGGAGCTGTCTCAGGAGATGTCAGCTATTCATAATGTGTTCCATGTGTCAATGCTTAAGAAGTGTATCCCAAATATGGATTAAGTGATCGAGCCACAGACAGTACAAGTTCAGGAGGACGTAAGTTATGAGAGCCGACCTATCCAGATCTTGGATCGGGAAGTCAAAAAGCTAAGGAACAAGGAGGTACCCTTAGTCAAGGTGTTATGGCAGAGTCAACGGTTCGAGGAAGCTACCTGGGACGCGAGGATGAGATGAGACGCAAGTACCCGGAGCTATTCTAAGTTCGAGGACGAACTTTCACGAGGTATGGGGGATTGTAACGACCCAGAAAATTTTCTCAATATTTTATTTAAAATATTGATCATGTCTAGATAGTGTTGAGGAACCTAGAGATACTAGTACGAATTTTAGCCTAGTTATCCATGATTTTGCCCCTTTAAATCGAGAAGTTAAATACTAATGGGCCTAATATGGGCTTTTTTAGTACCATGGTTATTAGTAGATTTTAGGTAGAATTTAATATAAATATAAATGGGTCTTAATTAGGAATATTAGCATGATCATGGGTGAATTTTAGGGGAATTTTCAGAAACAAGGAAAAATAAAAATAAAAATAAAATAAAAACAAAGTGCATGAACCAAGGATTGAACCTTGGACCTAGTATACCATCATGCATGTACTAACCAATTCACCTAGCAAGGGAGTGCTAGTAGAGGATGAAGTGGATTTTGGTTAAGGCTTAGGGAAAAGGAAGAGTCATCAAGGGAAGAGACACCATGACTCTTCACTTGCCCTCCTTAATGTGGTATAAAGGCAATGAGAGAGGTGGCATGGGAGTTACATTTTCCCTTCTCTTCTTCCACCAAAGTCATTTCTTCCTCCTTCCTCCTTGCTCTAGCCGAAACCCACAAGGTTTCTTTTCCCTTGGAAAAGTTTCACAAGGGAACTTGATCTTGAAGATCCAAGACCTTCTACAAGGATACAAGGGCAAAGGAGAGGCCTAGGGTCAAGGAGCTTTCTTTTGGCTTCTCCATTCAAGGTGATAATCAAGGACAAACCAAAGTAAGACCCCCTCACCTGTGGTATGATTGTTCTTTGATGCTTAACAAAGATTTAGACTTTTGTTTAAGATTTAAAGTTGAGGAAACCATGAAGGGGAGCCACTAGGGTTTCGGCCAAGGTTGATGGTTGGGTTTAGGGATGATGTAAACTCTCTTTTGTGCACTTGAATGTTTTATTATGAAATGTAAGACATAGATCATGATGTAGGGAAAGTTTTTGGCACCCTAAAGCTTACTAGGGGTTTGGCCCATGTCAATATAGGATGAGGTCTAACCTTTCAAGCATGCTATTATGTTTCCTATGGTTTAATGGCTCTTAATGGTGTATGATAGGAATTTTTTTCATATGTTTGTGACCCATTAGGGTTTTGGCCAAAGACAAATAAGAGGGCTAGGAAATAGGGATGGCTCCAATTATGGGGTCAAACAACTTACTATGACATTGTATGAATGTATGGGTTCTTCATTTCCTATGGACCTTTGCATGTTGCTTGAATGATGGGGTCTTTTCCCCTATTGAACTTTCGGCCAAGAGCATAAGTTAGGGCTTGGGTTGGGTTAAGTTCAAAAGAGACTTGTTTATGGGTTACTAAGATGTATGTATATGATTAAGTATGTTCTAGGAACTTGTATGTGACCTAAAACCTAACTTCATGTAAAATGTGCCATGCCTTTGTATATTAGGTCAGGTGCTATGATGATTCACAAATGTTTAGACTATGTGCCATGAACCTAGGGAAATGAATCATGTATGAAAAGATCTAGGCATGTCTTCCTAGGTACCATGACCATGCATGTTTTATGAATGATATGTATGTATGTCATGCTTATGAATGATATGTATGTATGTCATGCTTTATGAATGATATGTATGTATGCCATGTTTCATGAACAATATGTATGTAAGCCATGTTTTATGAATGATAAGTATGTATGCCATGCTTCATGAATGATATGTACGTATGCTATGTTTAAGAAGGAAGATGATGAATGAAAATGATGATCATGACTCTAAGACAGAAATGATGTAAGCATGACATACCTTATGAATGAAGAAAATGAATGATGATGAATGTTCATGCCTATAAGGCATCATGATGTTAAGTATGAATGCTGAAATATTAAGTATGTTTATATCATGCTAAGGGATGAGCATCTTAAGAACGCCCCAGTTCTGGACTACCGAAGTTGTCCACGGTTCTGGAACTACCGCAGCTGTTCCTATTCTTATGTCAAGTTTCATGAAACAATATTTTGTTTATGGCATGAATGTTCTGTAGGACCGGTGCCGTCGATAGAGGGGGGGTGAATATCGACCGTGAAAAACCTTCGCGAGAACTTCGTTCGTAAAACTACTCAGATCGTTAGTGCAGCGGAAAATAAAAACAAAATGAACACAGGTACACAGTGGATTTTTACTTGGTTCCCGACCCCCCAGGGTTGGTACATCCAAGGCCTATGCACGGGAATGTCCGTCCACTATTGGTCTCCTTTCTGGACTTTCCGGAGGCGGAGAAACCCGACTTACAATGCAATATTACAATCAAAATATAATGAAAAATAATTGCAGTATAATTAAAGCAAACCGAATAGAACAAGTTTGAAACTCGGCCAATCTGGACCTCCGAAGTGCCGCGCACTTCCTCCTGGAGCCTCCCGGTCGTAGAGCCTCGTTTCTAGCACGTTGCAGTCGGTCAGAATGCTTGGAATGGTTCTTGGAAGTCGTGTCTGAAGCAGAGGGGTTGAAGCCCCTTATATAGGCCTCCTGGGGGCGCCCCGGAAGACTCGTCAAACTTTATCCCTGCGCCTACCTCGCCGCAGCTGATAATAGCTTTGACCAGGGTGCCCCGGATGTTCCGGGCGCTCCTGTGAGGGCTTATCCTATTTTCTGACTTCAAAATAGCAAAACAGCTTCGAATCCGGGCGCCGCGGACGCTCCGGGCGCCCCGGTTGACACCTATTCTGCTTACCAACCAAGATATGCATTTTTACCTTTGGATGGGGGCGCCCCCACTGTTGGGGGCACCCTGGATGGCTGGGGGCTCCCCCAACACTGGGGGCGCCCTACTTAGGGCCTCCAGCAACCTTTTCTTTCTTCCACTTTTGGTACCTGCAAGATACACAAACACAAAGCATATATACATATAATATTAGGCTTAAGGACTTGGTTCAGACTTCGGATTTGCACGAAACCCTAGGTCAAACCGGCACGAGTTCTATCCCCGAGAACTCGCCCTTCACCTACTCCTTTCAGGAGATGGTTGCCACCCAGTCCTTCGGATGGACTTTTGCTTAGCCTCCGATTACTCCGGATCTCGAGACGCCCGAATCCCGACCCGTCTCTACTCCTGTCCTTAGTCATCGCTCAGCTAAGTTGCTCAGTCCCTTGGACCAAGACTTCATTACCTAGCAATCCTTCGCTAGGTGCCTAGCAGTCCTTCGCCAGGTCTTCATTCCCTAGCAGCCCTTCGCTAGGTGCCTAGCAGCCCTTCGCTAGGTCTTCTATGCCTAGCATCCCTTCGCTAGGTGCCTAGCAGCCCTTCGCTAGGTTTTCAATGCCTAGCATCCCTTCGCTAGGTGCCTAGCAGCCCTTCGCTAGGTCTTAGGGTTACGATACCTAGCAGCCCTTCGCTAGGTGCCTAGCAGCCCTTCGCTAGGTCTTAGGGTTACGATACCTAGCAGCCCTTCGCTAGGTGCCTAACAGCCCTTCGTTAGGTCTTAGGGTTTCAATACCTAGGTTAACTAGGACATTTCTTCAACTTGGGTTACTTCTCCTTTGCTCCCCTTTGTCTGTTCAATATATCACTGACTTAAGTATATTGTCAAACATTAAAACACTTAAAGAAGAACATCATTGATGCAACTTGCACCAACAATCTCCTCCTTTTTGATGTTTGACAATAACATAAGTTAGATTGGTTGAAGGGGCTATCTATCCTTGGGATCAACCAAAAAATGACTCTAGTTTTGAAAATATATTTTTGATCCTGGAAAAAAAAATTTCCTAACTTAAGCACACCTCTCCCCCTTTGTCATACATAAAAAAAAACCAAAAAATACTTGCACCAACAATGAAAACCTTTGGTTCTTTTTGAAAATACTACTAAATTTTTGAAAGCATAGCATAAAACTAATACTTGAGTATTTTGAACTCATAAGACATAGACAATATTTTTGAGAAAATACCGGATTTTTGAAGGTACAAATATTTTGAAAAAATGATCTTTGGAGCATGCAAGTACATTTGAGAGAATAGATTGAGCAGTTTTGAAAGATATTTTGAAAAATGTAAGTTTTTCTGAAAAATATTATACATATTTTGCCAGTACTAACTATATTTTGAAAAAGATGAGACTTTGAAAAATTTTGAAAAGTATTATGCATTTTGAAAATATACTATTTTACTTGACTTGGTTTCTTTTCCAGTCTGACACAATCCTAGGAAACCATGTTGACTACAAGGACATTTTCCTAAGTGTCCTGAAAATTTTTCAAACTCAAGTAAATATAAAAATAATTTCATAATTCACATAACTTAAAAAATAGGATGTAAGTATATTTTGAAAAATGTATAAATTTTTAAAGTCATAATACTTGATTTGGTTTATCTTTCAGTCTGACACAATCATAAGAAACCTTGTTGACTACAAGGACATTTTCCTAAGTGTCCTGGAAGATTTTCCAAACTCAAGATATTATTTCAAATTGATCAAAAAAAACCAGATGAATTTTTGAAAATAATAGAATTTTTTTTAAAATTGATACTATTTTGAAAGAATACTTATGTTTTCAACAGGATTTGAAAATACCGCGCATGAAAACATTTGAAATATTCAATAATTCTTTTAATTTGATCTCCCTCCTAAACTTGACCTAGTCCTGGGAAGCTTGTTGACCACAAGTACTCTTCCTCTAAGTCTTAAGGGTTGATTCAAATTAAAGAAATTATCTAATAATTTCAAAACAATTAATTAAACAAAATTGTTTCAGAAGTTTGATTTATACTCCCCCTAAAGTTGACACATCCTAAGAGTCCTTGTAGATTATGAAGTGGACCTTCCTCTGTGTCTTTAGGGTTTATCAAAATCAAACAAGACAGATAAATTTTACAACATAAACCTTTTTCGAAAAACACAAGTGATAACGAGTTAAAGCTCAGTTTTCGAAAGGTATTTTCAAATAATAGTAATTTTTACAGTGTAGTTTTCGAAAGCCAAAAAAAAGAAAATCACTCCCCCTACTAGTTTGACTCTATCTAAGTGCCTTAAGGAACTTTAGTGTTGTCCTAAGAGGCTTGTGTCTAATTGCGTGAGTCAAATAATTTTTTGAAAAGATATAATTTTTGAGAAACGTATAATATGTATATTCAATCAGACAAGCATGAATTCCATAAAAACATTATTATGTTGAAACACTATTTTGAAAATATATTTTTAGAAAAATATTCTAATGATTTTGAAAAAAAATTTTGAATAACATTTTTCAATTTATTAGTCCTTAACATCTCACCCATTTTAGATGTATCAATACAACAAGCATGATTGCCTTATAAGTGTATTGTGAGATGCTTGAATCATTTTTCTTTAATTTATTTTAATTCTAAGATTTCATTGAAGCTTGTATTAGATTTGAATTTGATAAGAAGTAACTTGAATTTGAATTTCAAAAATTGCCTTCCAGGTCATGGCGAGGCACTAGGCCTTCTTTGGCCGTAGTCTTATTGGATCATCAACCCTTTCCTTGACAAAGCCTTTTAATGAAATTTTATTTTCAAAATTACTTTTTGAAAAATTCTGGTCTAACTAGTTTGGATCTTGGATCGGTAGCTTCGGCTAGTTTCACCAGTCTAAAGAGACCAAGTATACTTGACCTTATTAGAATTGGCTTCCCTAACGTACTATCATCTCACCGCCACCCAATACTAGGTTAATCAAGTTTCAATTATTCTTTTTCCTATAGCCGTTCTAATATATGCATAAAATTTAAATATGTATGACATGTCATATAAAAAGAAGTAGCAGATGCATGACATGGCAATTATGCATGAGTCAAACAAGTCCAAAGCATTTTATTTAAGTTTCTAAAAATGTATCAAATTCCCGATTTGATACATGTCGTGTGAACCCGCGAATATGCCAACCCACTTTGACATATTTAACGTTATTAATTTTAATTGTTACAGTTTGCGTAAAATTTTATTTTGGTTTGAGTTTAAGTTATTTAAGATTTGAAGTTGAGTTAATTGAAGTTTGAATTAATTAGCTTTATTTGAATTAAATTGATTTAATTGACTTAATTAAAATTTTAATTGAATTTAATTTAAATTTAATTTAATTAGAATTTAATTTAATTTGAAATTTAATTTAATTTAATTTGAATTTAATTTAATTTAATTTGAATTTAATTTAATTTGAATTTAATTTAAATAATTAAGATTTAATTAATTTAAATTTAATTTAAATTTAAATTAATTTGAATTTAATTAGGATTAAATTAAGATTTAATTCGAATTTAATTAGGATTAAATTAAGATTTAATTCGAATTTAATTAGGATTAAATTAAGATTTAATTAAGATTATAATGATTAATTAATAATTGTGGGTTTAAATTCATCATTTTCATTATTTCAAAAATTTCTTCTTCATTTTTATCTTTCTTTTCAAGTTTTTCTAATAATTTTGATTTATTTGAATTTTTGTAATTTTTATTAACTATGGCCTTTATCTTAGATAGTTCTATATCCTCCTCAAGATTAGGTCTTTCAATATCCTTACAGTAGGTGGAGTAATTTGGGCCACTAATTAAGGTTTTGTAATAATCTTTAATATTATCTTATAATTAAATTATTATCTAGGAGAATTTTGTCTTCAAAATTATCCTCATATATTTCTATTTTTCAACATTAATCTCTAGATTATCTTTAAGATTTTCAGAATTAATTTCTGAATTAATCTTGAGGTTTTCAGAATTAATTTCTAAATTATCCTTAAGATATTCAAATTTGAATTCGGATTTATCCTTAGGATTTTCAAATTTGAATTCGG